>NJCR01002549.1:5765-18943 GCA_002234235.1 Fusarium hostae
TCGCTTATCAACTACGTTATTTAAAGAAGCTTAAAAAGAGCATTAATACAGTATAGTAAAATAAATAGTAATTAATCCTTAATTTATTTAATGGTATAAAAGAATAAATTCAGTCTTATATTAATATTCTAAAAAGATTATATTATGTAATACTTCTTAATGGGCTATGCTAGCATAGAATAGTTAGGCCAGGAAAGATAATTCTATGGTAGATCGAGTGCCCAATTTCCAGATTTCCTCCTGTAAGTTCTAAGGCTGCTAAGCGCTAACATCATCAACTTACCAGTCATGTCATTCGTCCTGAAGTGACAGGATGCTGACGGGGCGAAGAATGATCTAATCCTGGACGTCACTCAAAGAGCCTCATCTGCCAAGAGATATAAGCAGATCGCAATGGTGCGCCATGTAACTTCATACCATGGACTGAATGGCATCAGTTGCTGCCATATTCCAGGGTCTCATGCAAGGATCCCCAATGACAGCCAATATTAAAGCGGGAGTCCCTTCGGCATTTATATCAGAGTTTAGCCCAGCGATTCCCATGCAGATATTCCGTATCTTGGCGGTCAACAGTTGAAGGATTCACCGTTAAAGCTTCAGCAGGAAAAACGGCAGGCATCGAATTAAAATTCTGCAGTCGTATCTGCAGGTATGACCCGATACCGGTGATAATCCCCTGTCCGCCACACTCAACTTCATTTGCCGAAAGCATCTTCACAACCTCCCATCACGACAACTTCAAATCTTCCTCAACCCCGAGATCTCTAGATCTTCGTACCCCAATGTTTATTCCCCAGATTATTCATCCTCAGCACCGAATCGTACGGAACCGCCAGCGGAAGATCTCCCGGAGCCGACTCCGCCCAAAGTAGGTACCGTAGTCGGAACCGCTCGTCAAAGTGCGGGGGCCGATGCCAAAAAGAGCGGGGGAGGGGCAATGAACAATTGGCGGGCTTCAGTGAAACGTGGGGAAGCACAGCAGTAGAGTTTGACAGGAATAGCCCAATAGCAAAAGAAAATGTAACGTCGATCAGCGGGCTTAGAAACTGTCGGCTTGCGTTTGGTTATGCATGTTTCACTTGAGGCTGCCTTACTTAAACCCAACCATCTGCCCCTCTTCACTTCATCTCCATCATCAACACTCTCTTCATCCTCCTCTCTCTTCAACCCTCACACTTATAGTTCACAATAGCACTCACAATGGGCGACGTTATCCCTCAGAGCATTCCCCGGACTTCCCGAGCGTGGGCAGTCCCCGGCTCAACCAACATCGCCCTCGCAAAATTCCCCTCCGCAACCAAAAAGCCCTCCTCTTCCAACCCCCAAGAAATCGCCACCAACCTCGTATCATCCTTCAACTCAGCCCTCAAAAACAAAGACTACGCCTCTCTCGCACGCCTATTCTCCGAAGATGGTTTCTGGCGCGATCACCTCGCCCTATCCTGGAACTTCCGCACCGTCCAAGGACCCTCCAACATCCTCTCCTTCCTAAAGTCCTGCTCTGAGTCAAAGGATGGTCTTCGACTTACCAAGATTGAGGTTGATAGCTCAGCTCCTGTGAGGCAGCCCCAGTTTCTGCCTATCGATGGCGCTGGTGAAGTCCAGGGCGTGCAGTTCTTTTTTGAGATTGAGACTGTGCGCGGTAAGGGATTGGGTCTTGCGAGGTTGATTGAGGAGAATGGGGAGTGGAAGATCTTCACGCTTTATACGAGAATTCAGGAGTTGAAGGGTTTTGAGGAGGCGATTAATGATCATCGATCGCGTGGTGTTGAGCATGGTGGAAAGCCTGGGCGAAAGAACTGGGCGCAGCGACGAGAGGCTGAGGCTGATTTCGCTGATGGAAGCGATCCTGCTGTTTTGATCGTTGGTAAGTCATCCTTCTTCTTTATAAAGTATTTCTGATAGCTAACAATTGTAGGTGCCGGTCAAGCTGGCCTCACAGCCGCTGCTCGTCTCAAGATGCTCGGCGTCGAAGCCCTCGCCATCGACCAAAACGATCGCGTAGGCGATAACTGGCGCAAGCGATACCACCAACTCGTGCTCCATGATCCCGTTTGGTACGATCACATGCCATATCTCCAATTCCCTCCCCAATGGCCCATCTTCACACCCAAGGACAAGCTCGCTCAATTCTTTGAGGCTTACGCTACCCTTCTTGAGCTCAACATCTGGATGAAGACTTCCCTTGTCGAGACAAAGTGGGATGATGCTAAGAAGCGATGGGATGTCACTGTTGAGCGAACCAAGGATGATGGTACCAAGGAGCGACGAACTCTGCATCCTCGACATCTTATTCAGGCCACTGGTCACTCTGGTAAGAAGAACATGCCTGATATGAAGGGCATTTCCGACTTCAAGGGCGATCGTCTCTGCCACTCCTCCGAGTTCTCCGGCGCTCGCGATAACAGCCAGGGTAAGAAGGCCATTGTTGTTGGCTCTTGCAACTCAGGCCACGACATCGCTCAAGATTTCCTCGAGAAGGGCTATGACGTCACCATGGTTCAACGCTCTAGCACCCACGTCGTTTCCTCCAAAGCCATCACCGACATCGGTCTCAAGGGCGTCTACTCCGAAGACGGTCCCCCCGTCGACGACGCCGATCTTCTGATCCACGGCCTTCCTATTCCCGTGTTCAAAGCCCTCTCCGTCACAACATGCCAGAAGCAAGCAGAGTTTGACAAGGACATCCTCTCAGGTCTCAACAAAGCCGGATTCAAAACCGACGCGGGTCCCGATGGCGCAGGCCTTTTGCTCAAGTACTTCCAGCGCGGAGGCGGATACTACATCGACGTCGGTGCTTCCCAACTCATCGCCGATGGTAAGATCAAGGTTAAGCACGGACAAGAAATTGAGACTGTTTTGCCGCACGGATTGAGATTTGCGGATGGGTCGGAGCTTGAGGCTGATGAGATTGTGTTTGCGACGGGATACCAGAACATGAGAACGCAGACAAGGGTTATGTTTGGGGATGCGATTGCGGACAAGGTGAATGATGTTTGGGGTTTCAATGATGAGGGTGAGATGAGGACTATTTGGCAGAAGAGTGGACATCCTGGATTCTGGTACCATGGAGGTAACCTTGCTATGTGCCGATACTACTCGAAGTTGTTGGCGCTGCAGATCAAGGGATTGGAAGAGGGATTGTATGGTTATGATGACATTTGAGTCAGTATTTTGGACATGTTCATAGCTTTTTCTTTATTTAGTCATGCAATTGAGTTCCTCACTTCAAGACCAGTTTCAAGTAAATATGTGAATATCATTAAGTCATGATATAATACACGAAGAATAGAATTATACAGCAGGTATCCATAAGCCATATCCATACATCCAACTATTAGTCCATATGTCTAAGCCCTCAAGCCTAACTCATTATCCTCAGCACATTTAACCGGCCTGGTAAACAGCCAAAGCAGCAACATGGGGGTTAATCTGCGTAAGGTTATAAGGCGTAACATAAAGATCCGTATCCGTCAAAGCAAGGAACATTGTTCCGTTAATAGCGGGATCACCCTGCCAAGTCGAAACATTAGGCTGGATAGTATACGCCGTTCTATCCTCAAGACTGACGTTCTGAAGAGGAGAGTATGTAACGTTGAGCTGAGAAACCCACGCGGCGAACTTGGGCTCCTTGACGTTGGTGGAGGTGATGTAGCTGTTGTTGGGACCGACGGGCTTGCCTGGTGCGTCCCAGTTCAGGAAGACCTGACGGCCAGGGTAGGAGAGGGGGATGGTGCGGTTATGAGTAATAGCGGCTTTGCAGTTCTCGCCGGTCTCTGTGGCGTTGACGCAGAGTTCATCGTCATCAATGTCCTTGGTAGACAATGTGTTGGCATATCCACCAGTCGTCTCGTTCCAAACAGCCGACCCATTGATGCGAGCAGGATTAGGCTGGTTAAGAATATTCAACGAAGGAAAGTTCTGCCAAACAAGTCTCGTCTGGTTATAAGGACAGCTCGAAATATACGGCGCCAGCAAAGTCCACGCCCAACTCTGCGGAATCCCAGGCGTATGCCACTCGGGCATAGCAAACGTACCACCAAACTGCCTGAAGATCATCTGCTGCCTCGCCTCAATAGTAATACTCTGCAGGAGCAACTGTGCAGCAGGTCCAGAGTTCAAATGCGGCAGGAACCCGTAAACACCAGACTCGCCCCAGCGCGTGAGCTTCTGGTTAAAGTCGATGAACTCGGGGACGTTGGAGACGGGGTAGTTGTAGGTGCACTGCTTGGGGGCTTCGGGGCCGAGCATGTTGCTGATTACTGTTGCGTGGCCGATTTCTTGACGCGCCATGTGCTCTATCAGAAAGCGGTCTTCATCGTTGATGCCGTAGGCGTCGAACTCTTCCTTTGAGAAGGTTGCGAGACCCCAGCGGAAGAGATCGAGTTCAATCCACTCTTGATACAGCGCGAGAGCGAGAGATTGATAGTCAAAGTCGCTTTGCACGCGATATACAGGTGCAGAGCCGTTTGTTCCGACACCGCCGTCTGGAGTGTAGGGAGCAGGCTGGGGAGCGTTCAACTTTCCATTGGCGGGATAGTCGAAAGATCCGGGGGGAGGAGGACGCGCAGGAATAGCTGATGCAAGAACTGTAGTTGAGAGTGCACCAGTGGTGGTAGGCGTTCCAGTGTAAGGACCGTGAGAAGTCACAAAACTGTATGGAATAGGTTCACCAGCTACACCAGAAGACGAGACTGTCGTCTGAGCCTCTGATACAACGGGTACAGCGTTGACGGTACCCGCTACAGCGAGGAGTACCGCACTTCGCAAGAAAGAAGTGGCTGACATGATAAATCAGAAGAAGATGATGTCGAATGCAGATGGAATATGCACGAGCAGATCTAGCAATTTATTTACATCCATCGGCTATCTGTACAACACCGACATGAATTTCTCCACTGTGATGCGTAGAATCATTATCAATCGTCCGTCATGCAATCGAGATGCACAGCGCACTCGAGTTCGTAATCATGCCGTCAAGCACTCACTGTCTATGAATTTGCTAGGGTAAAAGCTCCGGTGATACCAAAGACATGAGTCAATGACATTATGACTCTGGGAATAAAATTGTTTGACGTTGTATCACCGGTGGGCGAGTGGATACTGACGGGGTTGGTCCGTCAAAGTCGTTGGCGTAGCTGTGACTTGACTATGGCGTAATGCTTTGGCGATTTTTATGTAGATAATCAACATCGATAATTGAAACAGGTACCATCGTGCAAAGTTCTCTGTAATAACAATTGCCTTGGTAAATATTATTAACTAATATGATTGACGTCGTGATGTCGAAGTTCTCTGTGTTATTCCGCGTATAGTGGGCGCTGCGGAATGCTAGGCAATTGACCTCAAGACAATCGCAAGCTAGACCATACACCCAAGATCCCGATCTATAACGTTAAGCTCATTCAACCCGCATATCCGAAAGTCTTGGGGTAATTTGCGAGTCACATATTCGCATGCCCAGCCTCCCTAAACCTATCAGAGACATCGGTGTCTTCCAACCGGAGCTAATGACCCGGAGAAATGAGATATCCTTCTGGGGTTCATGACAAGACGAATCATAGGCAAGGAATTAAGTTACTCTGCTCTGTTATTGGTCGAAGCTTTGAACATCGTCAGCGGCATCACTGTTGGTGTTGGATAATCCGTCATTTGTGGTGGAATGGCCGTCACAAAGGTTGTGAGAAGGGGGTCATTTCGGCGTCATGGTGCTCGTGTCGCAGCATATATGTATACCGATATATGATAATTACAGCTCTATGTAAACCAGCTTCATCCTCAACCTTCTAAACCTCAATTCTAATCAACATGTCTTCAATCCGTGCCATCTTGACACCTCAACTCCGCGCAGCTATCAGACCTCAACACTTCCGATCTTATCAGAAACCCATCCGCTTTCAAGTCGCAGCCATGTCAGCCGTCTCAGATGCCATCGTCAAAGACCATCGCGAGCTCAAGGACTACTACAATGAAGTAGTCAACTCCACCGACCATGACCATCAGCAGCGCTTCGGTAACCAGTTCGTCTGGGAACTTGCCCGTCATTCTATCGGCGAAGAACTCATTGTCTACCCTGCCATGGAGAAGTACATGGGTGATAAGGGGAAACAATTAGCTGATGAAGATCGTCAAGAGCACCATCAGGTAAACCTCCACAACCACTTCACTTCACCATCAACTCACTAACAAGCTCTATAGGTAAAGGAACTCCTCAAGGTCTTCCAGAACCTCAAAGCACAGGACCCTGAGTATCTTCCCAAGATCAAAGAAATCTGGGGTTTGCTGGAGAAGCATATTGAAGAGGAAGAGAACCGTGACTTACCCGCTCTTGAACAGGCGATCAAGTCGCAGGATCAAGAGACGGAGAGTTTGGCGACACAGTTTGCTCGTACTAAGCAGTTTGTGCCGACGAGGAGTCATCCTAGCGCTGGAGAGAACCCGCCTTTTGAGTCGGTTATGGGACTCATGGCGGCGCCTATTGATAAGCTTGCTGATATCTTCCGCAAGTTCCCTGATAAGAGTCAGCTGTAATGGCAATTCGTGGGAGAATTTATGGATGAGGGTGAAAGAAAACAGACTGATAGGATTTTGCTTTGAGTATGTATTGAGATGAATTAAAATGAACGATAAATTTCATTGAAATATCTGTCGTGAATTGCCTCAAAGACGGTGGTTATAAGTGACATCATGTCTGATAAGGCTTGGGTGAATAATGAATACCCTACATCGACGGAGCTAAGCAGGAAGCCAACGTGATTCGAGGCATTAGGACAGCTGATGATGTGGAAATAATAATTGAGAAGCGTTGGCTGTTAATATTCTCCAGTTATCTGCTGTTTTCACTTTCTATAAAACCCAATCTGTCCGAATGATGCGCCTATTGATGCCCATGTCCATCAAAATGAAGATTTGGTGGACACGCAAAATCGCAAGCAACATCCTATGCTGAGCAGCCCATCTGCTACAAATCTTTGATGTTTGTTTATAATATAATGTGTCGCAAGATTACAATATTCATAGGCATCGCCTCAATTGACTCACCACAGCGTGTTCCGAATGCGCTGGGCCATCGTCACAATTTGCTCTTATCTTATCACTAGATCGTGACAATGCCGCCTCTAAGCGAAAGGGCGTGGGGTTGACAAAGATTTACTCGGGTGGCTTGGTCATTATTCGAGCATTCGGCCTATCTAAGAGTCGATCGAGAGAGAAGAGAAAGCTGTGAAGCTTTAGGGTTCTCAGCCTATGACAACGGGCTTTGCGACCAGTGCAACTAAAGATTGACCGTTTGGAAATTGTCAGCGAGCTTGAGCCGAATGTCACAGCATTGAGAGGAAATAAAAAAACATCAAGATCCTAACTACGGTGGGCCAACGTATTGATGAAAACATCATCTCTTCTCTTTCATGCCGACGAAAAGCTGCCAAATTTGTCACGAATTGCTTCCTACGCCCGTCATTCCAGGCCGTTATCGCTCATCACCAAAGCTAAAAGGGTAGCGCAGGGTTAATCCGATGCGGGGTCGGCCATCACCCCAAACTTTTACGTATCACCAAACCTCAACCCCACGATAAATAAAACCACCACCAATCTCATCTCACCCCTTCCCCTTCACTCACTCTCTCAAACACATCCAAAATGACTCCCTCACTACAAGACGCAAAAATCACCTTCCTAGGCGGCGGCAACATGGCCGCCGCCATCATCGGCGGTCTCCTCGCCAAAAACATCTCCAAATCCAACATCTACGTCTCCGAACCATGGGACGTGAACCGCAACAAAATGGCCGACCTGGGCGTCAAAACAACCGCCGATAACAAAGAAGCCGCCACCGACGCCGACGTCGTCATCCTAGCTGTGAAGCCCCAAGTTGCAAAGGGCGTTTGTGAGGAGCTTAGCTCTGCTTGGGCCAAGAGGGATAGTCTTCCTGTTGTTATTTCCATCGCGGCGGGTATTACGCTGGAGAGCATTGCGGCATGGTTTAAGGGTGACGCGGGTAAGGCACCTCATATTGTGCGTGTTATGCCGAATACGCCTGCGCTTGTTGGGGAGGGTGCGAGTGGGCTTTATGCGGCGGATGATGTTACTAAGGAGGAGAGGGAGTTGACGTCTGCACTTTTGGGGAGTGTGAGCAAGGCTACTGAGTGGGTTGACAAGGAGGAACTTCTTGATGTCGTCACTGGTATCTCTGGTAAGTCCATCATCATATCTTCCAAAAGGCAATATCGCTAACACGTCTAGGCTCCGGCCCCGCTTACTTCTTCGCTTTCGTCGAGCATCTCATCTCCAGCGGTATCGGTCTTGGTCTCTCCGAGGAGCAAGCTACTCGCCTCGCCACACAGACCTGCCTCGGTGCTGGCAAGATGCTCGTTGAATCTTCCGATGAACCCTCTCAGCTTCGAAAGAACGTCACCAGCCCTAACGGTACTACTCACGCTGCTCTTGTCAGCTTTGAGAATTCTGGTCTTAAGGATATTGTGGATAAGGCTGTCAAGGCTGCTGCTGACCGTGCGAAGGAGCTTGGAAAGAACTAGGTAGCTGCCTGGAGAATGGAGATGGTACACGGTTCATAGAGGAATAAAAAGTAAAACTGTCAAGAAAGAAGATCTGATTTGAACTGTACGTTGGATCATAGGCTCGGCCATTTGGGGAGCGCTGATAGTGTTTCAAAAGCGACGCACAAGCCTTGCGATCATGTCAACTCGAATATACTTACTATAGAGCCACGCTATGCTCAACGGTAGTTGTTTACACATACAAACCTTGAAAGCCTTAGAGTAGTATTCTCAAACAGCGTCTTACATACAATGTTCTGCTTGACAGTAACAAGACTCTCATGGGATCCTCAAGGACTCTTTCCAGATTCCGTCTATCATCCCAAAAACCCAAACGAGCAAGCCTCATACAGTTAGACTGCCTAAACTTGAGTTAACCGGAGTCTTCTTAGTGTATTGACTCCATATATCTTGTTGAAGTATCATAAGATTTAGCTGTCAATCAAAGCAAGCCGAGCAGTTTCATTCTGAGTTGGTCTCGCTCATGATACCAGTCCGACAGAGTGTGAGTACGACATGAAAAAAACGTGGGATCTAGTTCATGTTGCCGTAAAACCTACCGTGCGTGTCCCAATTAACGATTCACGTTCAATTCCTAATAGGCTAGTAGACTGGTCATCATTCTGCATCGTAAATGTTCCCGCTAGAAGGCACAGACGTACCATGCACACTTGTGATCCCACCGTAACCCCATGGGGAATGTGCAGATCAAGTTTAGTCTCGAACTCTAACCTGCACCCCAGACGACTCTACCATCGGGGCTTGCACCCGTTACTTTCTACACATATTAACCCTGCCTCCACCCGTCGCAGCTCTCCCCTTTCCATCGTTTGTTTACCCCAAGGAACCACCCTTTTGCTAATGTAATAGCTCATCGTGACAATGCCAGTCCCTGGGGCATGGCCCTCGAGCCCAGTGAGACTCACCCTCGAAGCTTGGTCGCAGGGCTGCATGATCGGCGCTCTGATAATTATGATTGGCATCACCCTAGCTAACATGTGACGTGGAGTGATGTTGCATAAGTTGATCTTGGCGGAGGTGTGTGATTTCCCCTCGATGTCAGATCTATCTCACAAACCTTACAAGCTTCTCCTGGCCATGCTAAATGGCTTCTTTACGTTTTTTGACCCTCCGATCTAGGGATGATATTTATCCTTAACTCCCATTCTGCTCATTATTTCATGGAATCTACATAATGTTATCGCTTAGATGAAAAATAAGCCCTTCCTATTGAAGTGGAATAATGCTATATATATCAGGAGTATCATCCTGGTCTAACCATACTGGGTCCTTGAGATATATGCCAACTTCACCTACTTTAACACTACTGACAATCACCTTTTTGTCTCAACCCGACTGCTTAAGGCTCTCTGCCGGTATGTATTATTTCTATCGGATACTTAGCAGACTGACTGATGGATAATAGCGACCCTTAGTGAATATTTGTAGCTATTAATCTTTTCTGGAATATAAAATTCCGCTATAAGTTCAGACTTGTGGAAATTATCTGCATATGCCCCTATTTTAGTCTCTTGCTCTTAAGTATAGCCCTCAGTATCATCTTCATCACTGTCGACCTTCTCTCTGTCACCTCAGTCCTCTATATCGGCTATATCAATCCATTCTGGAAGTTTACTTTTATATTCAAATGCTTCGCCGATATGATTATTCTAGATGATTTCAAGACCGCACTGGATAGGCTGAGTCGATACAAAATAGAACAGAACTACCTGCTTCCCTTTAGCAGACCCAGCAGTCATCACATTCCAAGGCAAAGGGACCTCGACCTTTACGACGTTTGCCGTCATGAAACGTCGGATGTGACTGTTGAGCACATGGAAAGGGTGGATGATCCCGTTATTCGCGCTCCACCGCGGATAGTGAGGACTGATGCAGGGTTTCTAGGTAGAACGGACTAAGGAATTTGTTTCGTTTGAGATCTGCGCCTTAGCTCATTATATCGGACCGATAGTGTGATTGAATGCCAACAATTGGGTGAACAAGTTATCCTAGCTGAACTGTAAATGCGTGCGTGTCTGGGCCTTCCATCAGTCCGAAATTGCCTTTGTTTCCCCCTTGACTATTGGCCCTATCGTAGTCAGCAATCTCGAGGCAACCTTTTGATCTGCTATGGGAGTACTTGCTGGCCATAAGGTTAAGCTTTAGGCTGATAAAACGGGTGATAGGAACACGATAACCGTGTTATCTGCAATTCCATTTATGACTATAGTTGAGGGACAAGGAGAGTTCGCTCGAGACCTATTTCTCTCTTTAAGGCGAAAGTAAAGTAACAATAAAACTCCGCATTGCAGTCTATGTATAGTAGGCGGTGGATATCCCAAAGAGCTTCTCCCAGGCTATTGCCGGCAGTGATGTCGATTTGGCTTGAGGTCGGGTTAATTGAGTGTCCATTCGTCTGCTGTAGACTAATACTATTCTTGAAGAGCTTCACTTAATATATGCCCTCAAAGCCGCGGAATAGTGTTCTTGAAAACATTCTTAGGGTCAAACTTCTGCTTCGTAGCCATGAGAATCTCATAACGATCCCCAAAACCCTTCTTCAAATCCATCTCTCCATCATCCACGAAGCCTACATAAGCAGGGTCAAGGATATTCTCAGGGTCATACTCAACAAGCTCTCGCTGTAAACCCAAAGCCCACTGGTCCGCCGTTTCAGCCCCGGCTTCTTCCCGGGAGGTGGCGATGATCTCAAGCCAGTAGTGGTCGCAACGAGGCAAGAAGACAGACTCCAATGGCTGAACAGGATCGCGATGAAACTGCATCGAGAAGAGTGACCCAGGGCCAGGGATTGTCTCGTTGTACTTGGCTAGTATCTCCACGGTCTTAGTGGTGAGAGCCTTCAAGTTGAGAGTTCGGGCTCGACCGTATACACCATACCCGGCGAGCTTCTCTTTCTCTTCGCAGTGAGCGGGCCACGTGTTTGGCTTCACAACCTCTTTGATGCAGGTGCCTAGATTGGCAATCTTGTCCATCCACTTACGCCCTTCATCATGATCGTCGTCCGCCCAGAGGCAGGAGACGTTGAAGATGTTTCCGATGTTGGGGATTGCGACGCCGGTGAGTTGGAGGGAGAGACGCTTTGGGATGTCTTCGCTGGCGGTGAGCTTGTTGTATCTCTCGACGAAGGAAGTCCAGGCTTGTTCTTTGTTGCAGGACCCGAACACGAAAGTCGCTTCCAGGATCTGGTTGAGATTAGCATTGAGTGAAGGCCAACCCCATGTAGTTCAAGCTCCAACGTACCTCTTTGAGAGAGTATACTTTAATAGTCATCTCAGTAATGACACCAAGACAACCTCCTCCGCCGCGTATGGCCATCAACTCTTCTTCAGCCGCATCAATAAGCGCACCTTCGGCATTGACATACTTAGCTCCGACGATCTGATCAACGCCCAGTCCATACTTGTTAGACAAAGGGCCGTAGCCTCCGAGTGTTGCCCAACCGACATATCCAATTGAAGCATTCGGAGCTCTACTCTCTCGTTAGCCAGCCTTATAAAGATCAGTGGTGATATCTCACGTTGGCGTAATCAGCTCCTCAGTATCCAAAGCCTTCGCCAACTCCCGCGTAATGATCCCGCCTCCAATCCGAGCTGTCCTCTTATCTTCCGCAATGTTGATGTATTGAATGTCACGCATATCAATTGTCAAAGCGCCGCTTACCTGGCTTCTGCCAGTGCAGTCATGTCCGCCTGAGCGAACTACAAAGTCAACGTTGTGCAGGACGCAGTGACGAATCAGATCCTGAATCTGAGACGCATCCTGGGGCCTGGCGACGATGCTGGGATAATTAGATGTCCTGATGAAACATTTTGTGATTTCGGTCCATTCTGCATCGCGAGGAAGGGTGGCTTTGATGTCGGGACGTTCGGTGATGAAGTCTTGAAAGACTCTGAGAGGGAAGTCCATTTCGGTATTGGTAGACATGATGGATGTGCTTGTTGAGGCTATGAGGGCCAGTGTTGAGGGATTGGCAAGAAAGGTCTCCAAGGTCACTTTATATATGAACGGAGTATGGGAAACCCATTGAGGTTCTCGGTTCAAGCCATCCGAGGCTTTACAGTCCCATGTGAGTTTACTCCGCCTTGTTGAGGTAGCATAGACTAGTCGTCATACCACTGTCCGGCATAACTGAGACAAGGCCATGGAAGACCACTATCAGCAGTCATTGCAGCACATTCAGCCAAACTCTCGGTATTCGGAACTCGTTCAGAGCCGTCTTATCCTGAGCTTCGAAGGCTTGAGAAACCTGCCGTGAAAACGAAGTGATGATATGATCGTCGGAATGCATCAGTTACGCCGTCCCTACCAATGCAACATCATTATTACCCCGATTTTATGCTTCAAACGCCCCTTGTGTAACTGGAGTGCCTAATTTGGGGTTTTCGTATTTCTCTTCGCTGTTTTGACGCTGTTGAAAAGTCCGACGAAGGCCGCTACGGAAGGCCAAATCGACATCTGTGCCAAAATTCATCTCTTAGTAGGCCGACCCCCATACCGTATGGCTCCGTAATTAGATTTCCGTCTTATGCAATATTCCAATTGAGAAGTTGTGCCATTCACCACTCAAAAATGCTCGCTTAGCCCGTCACGTGCCCTGCACGT
>NJCR01002552.1:0-10974 GCA_002234235.1 Fusarium hostae
TTGATTTATGATGAGCGCTGACGGATGGGATTTTCGGAAGATGCATCTGTTGGTCCAAGACGAATTTATCACATTTGTTAATGTTGTCTCACGTTATTCGTTTTCCTTCTTCTCCATCAGGCTCAGTGTTATCTGTTGGTCTAAGTTGAGAATAGCCAAAGACATATGCAGCCCGTTCACGGACGCACAGAATGGCCGTTAATTACTATGGCAGATATTTCGGTGTACGGCACGGCAGACGTTCGCCCTTACGTAGAAGCAGAGATCAACGGAAGCCTTTGATCTTGTGGGATCTTCATTTTTAAAAGCGCCTGACATCCCCATGCATAACCTGCCGTAATGACCTATACCGCAGTTTACCTCCCCCTCCGACTCATGGGTCCGCGTGACCGCCAACGGCATGATTCGCTATGCTACTGACGGTATTGGGATGCTTCTTCCCAAGTATCTCTTGTCGGAAATGTAGGGTAATAAAACTGTCAGGGAATTCCCTTGGCCCTAAGCTAGGATGCAGCGTGAAGCCAATACAGGTGGCCAGGCCACGGCGTTGGAAATATCACAGCCACCCGAGTCTGCGCCTGGGGCATTAAGAAAAACGAATAACCGCTGTAGAGTGGTAGAAATTGAGAGAGTCTCTGTTCTTAAATATATTCTGGTACGCTCGCTAGCCAACGCCACGCCGACGCAAACAGTATACTCCTTGGAAACAAAATGGTGAGGAAATATAACACAACCGGGTATTTGAGATCCGAACGCCTCTTCTGTACCTCCAAATCTTCAGTCCGCTCAATCAGTGACCGTTGGCAACATGAGAAGCCCGACGTCGCCTAACCCATCAATCGCCAGGTATTCATACACATGATTTTAAACAAAGAGTACATCTCATCAATTCAGTTTGGCATAAGTCGTTACTCATGCTTGTCCGGACTTTGCTCTTGTAAACCCACTTTGTACCCCCATAACATTCATTTATGACGGTGGGTTGCGACTTCGTCGATCGCGATTGGGTCCATCTGGTCGCTGAGCGAGTACAGCTCTCAGTTGCGGGTCGTCCTTGTCTTTGTCTATGTGATGAACACGGACATGTCTAGAAACCATTAGCATCAGAACCTAAATTCCGGAATGCTATATCTGGCTGCAGCGCAAGGATTGACCAGCAAGTTAACATACCGCTGAAGGTTATCTGGACGTGGATATTTGTGTTCCCTGTCAAGGCAAAAAGGGCAAACGTAGCCTGGAGAATCATGAACTAGACCATGTCTTACCATTTCATTCTTTCTCTTGAAGCCCTTGCCCCCTTCACTTCTCGGACATCCTTTGACTGGACAATAGTGTAGCCGTACTGACGAGTGCACATTCATATGAGAGTTGAGAAGATATTGTGTCTGAAACGGTTCCACATGGCATCCTTGGACTGTACATGTATATAAGCCGGTAATAGGCTGCGGATGTGTCATTCCATCAATGCTCATCCGGTCGGTAATTGAGGTTGAGTTGATCGAGACTGATGCGGCGGGTGAAGAGGCAGAATGATCGGTATTCGGAGTCCCGGTAGCATTGCTACTACTATATTCCGTTGTGGCGCGAGCGTGGGTACCATTTGCAGGCTCATAATCTATACTCCCCTCTGCCGTAGAGTGCGAGGAGAGTGTTCGATATCTATCTGGTGCTGAACGGGGTGATGACGGGAGATTGGTAGTCAAACTGAACCTATGCCCTAGATTTGCAGCTGGCGACGGAGGGAAAGTCGAGGATGGGCCTGGGCGAGATCGACCAAGATCTTGTTCGGATGGGCGCTCTGGGGGTAAGTCTCGGAGCTCACCAAGTGTTGAATGAAGAGACGGGAGAGACTGTGATGGAAGAGTCTCCTTAGAATTGCCTGCTGGTGCGTGAAGCCCATGGTGAAGCGGCCGTAAGGCTCCGTTAGACGAAGGGATGAGTGGCGATGTGACTCTGCTACCGGAGATATATCCCGGCGCAGACAGACCGTTGATCGGGAGTGCGTCTGCAGCGAGGTTGTCGTCGACGGCACTATCTCGCCATGATTCTTCATCTGGTGAGTCTTCGCCACATGGAAGGTTTTCGCGGTCAACTTCGCGAGCTATGTCGGGGTTGCGTCCGCCGTCGAGATTATTTATCAAGTTGGCATACCCAGAAGTTTTATAAAACTTGCTGTTACGACTGGCTTTAGTTGTAGGTATGAGGGGGGGAGGACTTGGAGATGACTCTTGGAGCCTTAGATATAGCGGTTCGAGTTTTGGGCTTTGAGGGGCCACGCCATTCGGGTCGTCTGTAACGTTTTGCGTAGCTAAGAACATCGTTGTCGAGTTGGTGGTGATTACTCAAATCACAGAACATGAGATAAAGAAGTTAGGGAATGGGGTGAGAATATAACTCAAAGTTCGTAGCAAATGCATGCAAGCAGACCGAGAGAAGCGACATGCCGGTGTTGGTTCGTATTCTAATTCCCACTTCTCCTATAGATCGCTGGACAGTACCCGGAAGCGACATTCAAGATGTGTGTGTTGTCAGCACTCAGTAATTACCAAGCCGAGGCGATTTATTCTTGCGACGCGAGCGCGGTGAGTTGTTCGTAAAACGATGCTGTCGAGGTGGTAGTGTATTCACCGATCGCGGGGCAATGCGTAATATTTTGGAGACTCTGCCCGCCCGATGAGCGAGAGAAATGCGAAAAGGGGATTCGGACCTTTTTGTGTTCGAGAGATTGGTGTTACATCTCCTGTCTTTCGTTACGGTCAGTTGGCTGAGAACGGGAGGCTCTCCGGATGAGGCTCTGCTTTGTTGTTGTTCTTGTTTTGGGGGCCCTATGACAGTGCGTATTAAGCGACATCTTTCTTCAAGCCTAACCTATATCGGAATAGTGTAGCCGACAACCTAGCCAATAAAAACAAGTCTAGCTGGTGCGGGGCAACCGACATCTTTCGTGAGAACTCCTTCTTTCCTGCCAACTCCTTGCTCTACCTCGGAATGTTTGGGACGAAGAATCTTTCAGACCTCTCCCACTGAAGAAGAGATATGTAATCTATATTTACATCGAAGAACCATTGGCAAAGTAAAACGCTGCTCGATTGACTTGAGGGGAAATGTAAGGAGTCTCATCCGAAGGGCCTAGGGTAGGACGGTTTCAGGCAAGATAGATATCCCATGTAAAAACTCGAATCTCCTTTTGATGCTGGCAAGAAGTAAGTTCCATGAAACAAACCTGTCATAACCCGCACTGCTGATGACGGCGCAACGTCTGTCGACTCCGATATGGACGAGCACTTCGGCAAGAGAGCCGTACTTCTTCGACCGAGATGCAAAGAGGATAGCGGCAAATCGCGATGGGCTACTATTATTGTGATGCTTCCTCAATTGCAGAGCACGTAACCTAGGTCACCATACCAACTGCGTACAGGAGTCCACATTTAGAATGAGACGGAACGTCCCATTCTATTACTTCCGTAGCTCGTAGCAGCATTTTCATATTATTTCGCAGACACATTTCACCAATCGAGGTTGTAATCACGATGAGGATAATCGCAAACAGATCGATTCAACAATTCTAAATTACCTCCCACTCGCAACTTCAAAAGCAAAGGAACAGAAACACGACTCTATGGTCCGCGACTGCGCATCGTCCGGGTCGATCGATATTGTAGTTTGGGAAGTTCCATTTCGACATCGATGCCCTCGTCAGCTTCCATGATATTTGGATCCACAGCCATAGGTGCCATGGGATCTACTACGAGAATAGGCTCGGCAGCTTCTAGCCTTGCTGGCTCCAACTTGTTCTCCTCCTTAGTGGGTGTCGGACTGCTTTCCTTGAGGCCAACGGTCATGTCGCGACGCATACTTATGGGTCGCAGTGTGCGGACTTTGCCCATCTCGCCTGTTTCCTTTGCTAGTTCAGGCTCTTCGCGCTCTACGCGCTCCATTTCTGTCTTGGCCATCTCAAGAACCTCAGTCAGCCGTTTCTGCACCTTGCTGATCTCGTCATTGCAGTCACCATCGCGAAGGAACTGATGAGCACCGTGCTCACACATACTCTGTACGAACTCGAGGCCCTTGTCCAGCTTATCGTATACGTCTGGTGGCTGGTCGCCAGCACCAGGTCGGGATATTGACATAGGACCAAATCGTCTGCTGCTCATGTATCGTAGTGAAGGGAGAGCATCGTCATTACTTCCATCCTCTGATACGTCTTGCTCCGCAAGCTTCTTGATCTGGGCAACTCTTGCGGCCATCTTGGCTTTGCGCATCAGGTTTCGACTTGACGAGACGAACCTCACGAGATCGTCGAAGAAGCTCTGAACATAACTGTCGTAATATACAATGACCATGTTTCGAGTTCGATAGGCGGCGGGGGCGTCTTTGTTGGACATCATGGACGGCGACTTGGGCTTCTTCCTAGCCTGAGCTCGAGCGGCCTGGATGATCTCTTGTTGTTGATGAATGGATGCAGGGCTTGGTGTGTATACTTTAGGTCCCTCGGGCTCGACTGGTGTCTGTGCTGTGTTTTCGCCGGCGCCATCTTCGATGATGCCCCCGTTCGCTGGAGCCTCGGCATGGTCTATTGGGGGGTCATCTTTAGGCTTGAGTGATTCGGTCGAGCCTTTGTTGCGAAGCGACTTTGTCTCTGCACTGTTGCCCTCTGCGGCAGCAACAGCGGCCAACTCGGCCTGGCGTCGGTCGATCTGGCCGCTGAGGTCTTCGAGTCGCTGCAACCAGTCTGGGACGTTGTTGACGAGATTCTTAAGCGCATCCATAGCCATGTCACGAAAGTCAGTTTCTCGCGGTGGGGCCATGTTGAGATGATGATACCCGAAGTCCGATGCGTCTGAATTAAAACGAATAGTGAAATGCCCAGGAATTCAACCGTTGAACGGGGCGCGAAGCTGAAATGTCGAGGTGAAACAATTACAACGAAGAATATAAAGATTTCAACACCACCAAGAAGATGAGAGGGTGTGTTAGTAATAAAACATGTATTCTTTTGCTGGGCAGCCCAGTCTTTAAATGTCTCACGGGATTCAAGAATCCTTAACCTTGCCAAGCAAGCTCCTGTCTAGTGCAAGACACGCTCGCGAACAGACGCGGTTACAACAGCTGATCCTTGTCAAGTCCAAGCCACTAGAGTTGTCTCTTTTCTCTCCCGCTTTACCCCCCGAAAACAGGGAAGCCTGTCTTTGCTTATTCATGTTGGTGCTGGGGTCTTTTTAAAGGGTGGTAATTGATATGGGGTCCAATCGGCACATCCGCAGACGCCCTCCAGAACGTCACGCTACTCTTTTTCTACGCGCGACATGGGCCAGGGGGACACGGAAGTAATCCACTCAACGCTTGTACCTGCACGTATCATTTTGCATTGGCACTCAATTGTGCATATGCAATGCGCCTCTCTCGTGCAGCCCAGGTACAGACCTTCGCTTGGCCGCGAAATTGGTCAACATTCCCGACATTTCACCGGAACCCAGCTCTTCTGCCGGCTGTCACGATCGGCAGTCATTCCCAGTACGGATAATACCAAGCATGGTCAAGTTTTATCACAAAGAGGCAATCAAGGAGTCAGCACAGCAGGAAACTATGCGTATTTGGAGAAAAACATGACAAGACCGCAGGGATAAAAGGCCAGCGCAATACGCCATGCGATAAGCCACGTGTCAAGGCCCATGTCACATACCAAGTCTTGAATAATCTGGTCTCGCCGCTGAGCCTTGATATTTTATAGCGCGGTCATCAAGCTGCAAGGACTTGAATCCATCTCAAGCGCGTTCCAAGGGACGTGAGTCGTTACTCGGCCTTTCCCAATCTGCTTCGCAACTCGACGACGCCAGGATGTCATTGATCCACTCTACAATTGACATGCTAACTAGAGACGGCCAATCCTGTCGACTGTAGCAGTACATTGGCAACAGCCTTGGTGACAGTGAAGCCAAGGTGGCTCATCCAGGTATCGCCATGTAGCCAGCGTGCCCTTGGAGGATTTGGGTTTGCCTTCTTACTAGCTCCGCCGCAGTGCCTCTGTTACCAAAACAGGGTGTGTTCAACTTTAGTTCGATAGCCTGACAAGACAACTGAATTCTCATTCAGACCTGGCCTGACGTGCACTTCAGCTGCAGGATGCTAACTTGACCCATCTACCAACGCCCGGTCATTCAACATTTGATGCGGGCTGTATTGCAAGCGCTTCGACTTGCCACAGCTGTGCTACTGGCATCTCGCTACTTTACTGCAATGATGGGTTAGCCATTCATGTTCTTTTTCTCGTCGCGCATGATGCCCATCCTCCGACACCCATAGCCCACGGCATATGTAGGAAGCACAGCAACACGATTCCAATCCACGCACAGGCCTCTCAAACTCATGTTTTGCCTTCCCGTCACTATTTTCCCTCTCCTTGGGATCTCTTTCTGCCTTTGTGCGCTTTGTCCAGCTCTGCCTCTTACCTCAGTCTGTCCTTCTTATTGCGTGCGGCCCTTCACTCAATGCAAATAGACATAAAGGAAAGGAAAATCATGTTTCAAACTCACCTGGCCAAGAAATTGTAGCCTGTGATCATGCTCCTCTCTCATACGATAGATTTGACCAAGTGCTTCTTGCATCTCACCGCACGTCCGCTCGATGGTGGCATTTCGGTTGCCCTCCCTCTGCCAGCGCTGAATGTCTCGACACATCTTGTCATACCGGCGCTTCTTCTTCTCTGTGTCGTGGCAGATTTTGCACACATCTTTCTCGGTCTTGGTTTCGTAGACAAGCTTCAGGCCGCACGTTTCGCCCATGCGGTATTCTTTGTTGCACTGTTGTCGAAAGTGGCCCCAACGCCAGTAGCCGCATGCCCAGCGAGTCTGCTCAAAGTAGCACATGGCCGAAGGGTCTTTGGGTGGTAATAAGAGTTTCAGTGGCGAGTATTCGGGACGGAAAAGGCAGGGTAGCTCTAGCTAGTACGACAGAAGATCATCCGGGCGGAAACGGAATTGTAAGATGACAGATTCAGGTAGACGACGACTGCCGTACGATGTTCAATTCCAAGATGACCAACCTCGAACTTTCAAGTAAAAAAATGGATCATCTGTCGGAGTTGTACAGTAATGAAATGACTTGAGGTTGAAAAGATAACGAAAACAAGGCATCGAGGCTGAGAGTCTTGTCCACCGGTTTGGCGGCTCGAGAGCGACTTGCGTCAAACGGTTGGCTCGCTTTCAAGCGTTGGTCGCTGGACGAACCACCAGGTTTGGGAGAGTTGAATTGACCGAACCTTCCTAATTGCGTATCCTGCGCCGCTGCGCAAATTAATTCTCCTCTGGTTACTCTCCGGGCCCATAATGCAGGCTCATCTCTGCGTGTTCCACTTCACACATGCTACGCTACGCCCTTGAGAATAGGCCCTTCAAAGAAAGAAATGGTACCACCAGACTAATTCATTTAAGGCCAATCACCTGTGACTCTTCTGATACATCGACAGGCACGCAGCAGCTTGTACGTAGGATAAGATCTCCAATCCCTATACCCTAACCCTCAGTGGTAGTGCACGTGAGCTACTGCAGGGAACCCATTATGTGATCAACTTCTGAGCTTCAACACCACACGGCCCTGCTGGATCTCAGTTGACAGTTGATGAGTAACTCCGGTGCTCAATTGTCTATCTGTCGCGCCATACTATTCAAATACTCGCGATCAAAAGACATAGGAACATCCCGTCATTGTTTGACCAGAGATCCGTCGCCCGTAATGCGCAGGTACACGCGGGGCATCTACACACACCTAAAAGGGTAGGTGGGGTTAGAGTAGAGGGGTACAGTAAGAGCACTGACAGGGGCGCAATTGACGTGTCATCTTACGGCGCGACCCCGAATCCGGCCTTCAGCTGAAGGATCGGCCGGAAGTCCCGGCGAATAGGAACCACGCGGCGGCGACGGATGGGTCGACCACTTCCCCGATGAATTATCCTGGCTGTGCAAAGAGATCGAGCGGAGCGCGAGCGCTGAGAGCGGTGACAGCGCTCACATGCATTGATCAATTGGCCGTTGCATCCACAATGAATGGAGAAGCAACCCCTAAGGTGTAGTGTGCAGCCCCGGCGTACCATGCTTTCAAGTCGTGTAAGCGGGTGAACTGAGCTCACGAAAGTTGGTGGGGGCACTAATATGCCACCATAAGAGACTAGAAACAACTAACACGCTTTAGATGAAGAGACAAAAACGGAGATAGGCACTCCCTTGTCCAACAGTAGGTGGAAGCTCAGGGGGATTAGCGGGCTCAATGGCATCGGCGGTTGGGCATGATACTCCATGCGGAGAACTGTTACGAGTTGACAGCAATCTACAACAGAGTAATAGAGGTCTTTGTGATTGCTCTAATTCCCCAAAAGGATCCCTTCGTAGCCCTCTGAACTGAACGACCAGGCAGGGCCCAGTGAGAACTTGAAAAGAAGTACGATGAATGGGACTCCCTAGAAACGTCTTTATTCTAAGGTTTAGTCATTGTGGCAGAACCAAAGTCGACGGCTGCAACCTTTCGTGTCATCCATTCACAAACGTAACAATGGTAGGAGATTGCCAATGTAAAGGAGGCAGGAGAGCCCATCAGTACTGCGGGCAATTTGGATGACGCGCTGCTCTCGGATATATTGGAAGTGGACAATTACTGAGGACCGCAAATAGCATGTCCTTCCGTCCATCCACACATCCATGGTCTTGTGTTGCTGAGCGTCGTTTTTACCCTAATCCTTGACTCGAGATCAACCTTGCTTGTGCTATTCGTTTCCCTTTCCTCGCTTCCTTTCTGTGAGACTTGGTTCGGAATTGGCACCCCCTTTTCGGCATTACCGCCTTTTTGCTCGATCCTTGTTCCAAAATCCCAGTCTCCATGCAACGGCTTTCACCAATGACATATCACCAGACTCTATATTACGACTCTGCCTGGGACAACAATGTTAAACCCTGATGCTTGTTCGAAACCTCTTGTCTTTTCGACTCGTATAAAATTTCTTGAATCCCCCTTATACTTGATCACTTCTTCACAGAAACTTGCATGATACGTTGTGGACTTCAGTGTTCATCTCGTACAATCCATCTGTGCAAGATCCTCACGATTCTTGGCTTCACTTTTGGAGTATAAGCGACTCCTTTACATCTTTATGACAATATCAGGGAAGTGCTAAGAACACTTAGCATTTCGCCACTATCGCACTGCCTCCTGCATCATCTTATGTGAGAATGCTGAGTTATGTTCTGTTCTGGAGGCTAATCTTTTCCAGCAACACAAAGATATTATGCCGCATTTGATCTTGAGGCGGTTTCCACTTTGCCAAATATCATCTTCTTAGCATTATAAACCTCCCCTACAAGACACACAGGCCGTTGCTTCTGCCGACAACATGGCAAAGGCTTGTGCCCATCAGTTTCGGATGATCAAATCAGACAACACTCTGGTCCAGTGGATTTGTCAACACTGTCGCTCTGGCCCTCATTGGATGATTTGGGAATGCACATATTGTAAGCTGCATCTATGCCGACCTTGCACACAGTCTGCTTGAGGGTTTGTGGCAAGCTTCTCGGCCAAGTCAGCGTATAGCTTTCACGCGGGAACTGGGCGTGCCTTCAGTGTGGTTTGCTGTGCTATTTGGTCATGTCCCAGCGGTTAGGGGCTTGACCTGACGGACACGGTATGAGGGCCAATGCAATCAGATGGACGTCTTGTTCGTTTTCAGGAGGCGCACATTAATATATGCATATAGCGCAAAGATTCAGCATTCATTCTAAGTACAGTAGCCCGAAATTACCTTGATTAGAAGCGGAATAAAAATAGCAAGTGCCATGCGATTACCCCTTGATCCGTTCCAAATTCAGTGGGAATAGAAGACACCCTTCATTCTGAGCAATGGCACTCCTTCGTAGTCTAATGAATCATTTCCAAAACGCCATGTCACGATGATGATTATGATAAGATGATAATGAGAGTCACCAGGTCTGATCTCCAAGTCCCGGCGGGAAATATCTTCGACCCTATCACTGCCGGTGCGATAAGTTCATCTGTAAATGGTGAGTCATGGATCGTAGATGCCCTTGGTCGCCCATTTGATGAGGCATCGGAGGCTGCGCAGCCATGGGAACAGGCCTTGGAGTATGGCAGCCAGGTACGCTTGTGCCGATCGAGAAGCTCGAGTTGGTCCGAGGATCATAGCTGAAAAGATCTCTCTGCAGGCCTTCGAGAATATGCATGTCCGTTCGAAGTGCGCTCGTTGCTGTTGCCGACTGTCGCAAGAACTGGATCGTCTTGTGGAACAGTGTTCGGAGGAGTTCTTCATTCACGTAAGTGCGAAGGATTGGGTCACGGAATGCAGCTGATAAGATTAAGAGGTTGCCCCATTGCCTAGAACGTGGTCAGTTTGAAGTGCAGGCAGTTCGTAGGAGGGAGGACGCACGCGTGAGCTGTGCCGAAGACATTGGTGATAATCGGCCTCTTGTCTCCGAGACCATGGAAGGCACGGGTGCTCTCGATAAGCGCCGTGATGCCCTTTTTGGCCAACTCGACAACTTGAGGATCGATATCGCCATGCGTTCTGGCTTTGGGGTGAATGGCAGGTGCAGTGATATCCTGTCGAAACTCGGAGCTGACGCTGGGAAAGTTGGGGCTTGATGCATGGTTCTTGAGGGAGTCCGAGAACTGCAGAATTTGTCGGATGAATGGGCGATAAGTAATCACCTGGGCTCCCCAGTACTTTGCTCGCAATCTTGCTGCCAGAATATCATCTGCGGGTGGATCATCCTCTCTGAATGCGAAACTAGGAGCGACCCAATCCATGCCCGAGACAGCATCAGAAACAAGGTCGACATTTCGGAACTTATCCTTGCATGGTTTAGCCGGATCCTCAGGGGCGTAGAACATACGGTGTATTCTGTTGAGATGAGTTCGCATATATAACTGGCCTGGGTAGCTGTCCAGGATCCGCTGGTCGAACCCCTCCAAGAG
>NJCR01002552.1:11287-30591 GCA_002234235.1 Fusarium hostae
GGAATCACCTCGCAGTTTTTCTTGGGGAGGTGACCAGCGCCGGAAGCACCCACGCCGCGGATTGATGGGCAGTTGTCAGGGTTCTCGCCCGCTTCCGCCTTTGGTGAGGGCAGACCTGATGAGTGCGAGTGCGAGTGCGATGAATATGCCGGGCCAGAGCATCGATTGGCCCTTGGCGGGATGGCTCCATTGCGAGTGACTGGGCTGTCATGAGAAGGAGGCTCTGTAGGATGGACGACATCGGGCACATTATCGCCGTGAAGACACACTTTACCCAAAGCCAGAACCGTGAGAACCAGGGCAGTATGGATGGATCGACCTGGTCGAGCAGTGCGAGGTGGCGCAGGTATTGGTGGCTCGGAGCCATCCGGCCCTGGCGATCGCTTTCTCTTTGAGCCTGCAGCCTGGGACGTCTGCGAGCCTTCTGCTACGGCAAAGTTGGACTTGGGGGTTTGTGACGTTGCTGGATGAGGATGCAATGCTGGAAGATTATCCAGGAAGTGTCTGACCCAATAGTCCAAAAGCTTAGGCTGAATGATAGGGTGCATGCTGAGAATGTTTCCCTTGAAACTCTCCACGTATGTCCACACCTTCGGCTCAGAGAAATCTGGGTTACCATCGACCAAAACATCTCCCTTGTATTCCACCTGATCTGGAGGGCTCAGTCCACCAAGCTGGCCCCAATCATCTGCTGGCGAAGGGGATACCATATTGGATGAATCGTCCGCCATGTCCAAGTTACCATGGTCGGTCGGTTCTCGGACTTGTCGCGATGGGTGAGCATCTTCACCTCGGCCATAAACAATCAGAACGCCTCTGTTCTGTTCTTGGCTGATAGGGTATTCGCTGATGTATCGGACGCCTTCACGCTCGACATGGTGTTTGGTAAGCTCACGAATCGAAGGCCATTCCAAAAGCAGGCCTGCCAAAGTCGTATGGTTAATAGGAATCGCGGGCTCCCCAGGTGGCACGGGTGGGCCAGGTTCAACTTCCATCTCATCCTCAGCCATCATACGCAGTGGCATGGGTTCCGATGATGGATGATCGTGATCGGTATCATTATAGTACTGGTCCACAGAAGCGCTTTTGGCAACGCAAGGCGATGCTGGCGCGCACTTGTACTCGTCGTCCGCTGATGGTTCTGTCGTTGGAGTTAATGTCGCGATATGCTGGTGCAAGAGGGATTCCATATTTGTCAATCTCTGGCCATGTCGCCCCAGATGCGACATGATCGAGTTAAGCAAAGTCTGAACCGAACCGAGGCCTTCCAGAATGTCGGCTTGAGCCTTATCCGCCCTGTTAAGCATCCTTAGTTTTTGCTTCCAAGTCAATGAAAATTTCACAAAACCTACGCCTTGGGCACTGGGTCGCGGTATTTGCATTTAACACCCTTTTCCTTGCAAGTTCTGCATGGTTTCATCTCATCGCACTTGGCCTTCAGATGCCGACAGCTGTCGCATGCCTGCCTCCCGTTAGAACTTGCGCTCTTCCAATTCTCAAGAGGCTTATACCTGAGAAGCTCGATTGTTCTTCTTCTTAGCCGGGCCAGACGACGAATAGACACCATAGAAGGGTTCGTGAGAAATTGAAGGATAACCTCCATGTTGCTCATAGGGCGTCTGATGGGGTACGGAAGTAGGCGGTAGGAAGCTGGGCGCACGATAGCCACCCAGTGTTGGGGGCATAGAAGGCGCGCCTTCATAATTCATCTGTCGCGGTGGATTATCCGGATATGCGCCAGGAGGAGGTGGTGGTGGGAGCGAGGTCGGCGGGTGATGTGGTGTTGACGACATCCCTTCGGACGTATGGCCCCTCGAGTTGGGTCGACATCCATCCTCGGCAGGTCTCCTTTTTATGGGAGGATCTCTTGGACCGTAAGGCGGGTATGGGTGATGCGCTGGATGCGCCGGCGACGGAGGTGGGTGTGGGTGCTGCTGCTGAGGGTGCTGCTGCTGTGGTGGGTGTTGAGGCTGTTGTTGCTGTTGGTGATAGTCTTGGACAGGAGGACAGGGCTCTAGTTCGTGATGACAAACGTTAGACAGGTCAAGGAGGGCAATGCCGAGAAGAGCTTGGAGGAGGAAGGGAAGAACTATGATGGACAGTACCGGCTGAAAGTGAAAGAGTACTCATTTCGAAATCAGGCTGAGAACTTGTGGAATTTGGAGAGGGGCTGCGTCATGGCGAACCACCAGGCTGCCTTGTCGGGTTGCACAGCATTTTAAGTCAGTCCCTGCTCTGCATCAAACCCGGAAGACCGGAGGGACGAGATTGACCCCTCGTTTGCAGAAATTACGTACATCATGGTTATCAAGGGGATGATCTTGATTTTCCTCTCTGCACCCATGGAATGTAGCATGACCGCGCGCTGTTGGTTGCTTGTCCGAAATCTAACCTCGCGCACTTCTGCCCCATAAGGCAAGGTGACGTTTCAGGACCCACAAAAGCGTGGGATGTGCCGTTCGTGCCTCGAATGCCATTTCAGCTCCAAGCTTGGACCCGCGCGACAGGGGCATTTGATCGTATCTCGCCACACCCTGTTTGTGTGGACGGTCTTCTACAATACGGAACCAGGATCCTGAACAAGGTTGACGCACGGGGCTGTTGGCGGCATGGTGTTGGCGGCATGGTGTTGCCTCCAGGTCGTCATGTATACAGTGCCATCTATCAAGGGTAGGGACCAGGCTTGTCAATAGCCTGCTTCTCACGAATAGCCTAGACCAGATTTGTACAATATCCCTCCCTGTTCGTTCGTTAACAGGTGACAGCCCCACCTTAGTACCAATGATATCTCTAATTTTCTTTGGAATTTATATAATAAATCGCTACATTATTTAAAGTAAAAGATATAATTTTCATGAGTTTCATTTCGAAATCTTTTCTAGCTTAAAAACGCTTTAATATTACGGAAAATAGAGAAGTGATCTTCTAATCCCTGTACCTGGGTACTGTACTAACAAACATCCAGGGGCCACCAGCAGGTTGTAAAGCGCTCCAGCCACTGTTCGATTCATTGACATTGCAAACGGTTATGTAGGCATGAGGCGACGTAGACATGAATTTTGCTATCGCATCAATTCACCATTTAGTGAAATCTTGGAGCGTTCTTACCTCCGGGGATTGAGTCCCATTTCTGTGGCAGAACGACTTAGTTCAACTGACATTATGAGCACCGAGTGAAGCAGAATTTCCCCGACTTAGACTCGTTGATATTAAACTAGCAGCCTACGGTCCAATGGTTATCACGGGAGGCAGTTAGGCTACTACCCGCAAGAATTGAACTTGATCTAATGTCCTACTTTTTAGATATGCCAAGTGAAGTCAGAGACTCTGGTTAACGTCTTGATTATTTCTCATTCCTGAGGTTTCAAGCCAGCCCGGGCTCACCTGACCATAGATTTCTCCCATGAACCAAGCCAAAGCTAGGTTTATTTTTATTTTTATTTTTATTTTTATTTTTATTTTTATTTTTATTTTTATTTTTTATGTCCTTTTGAAAGCCTACGTACAAGCAGCATCTACTTCGCCGTCAAATCTGATTGCTCAAGATTGGTTCAGACCAGTCCCCTTCATTTGACCTAGTTATGTTAAATACCCTTTAATGGCTCATCATGTCCACTGCATCGTCCCACTTGACCTTCCCTTCGGCCTTACTGTTTCCGTGTAGCTATACCCACGCGGCGTGCACCTCGTCCAACTTTTGCTCGCGCCTTCTTCGTCCTTGGGGCATTTTCTTTTCTCTGAGGAATGGGAGAAGGCTTTTCCTTGTGCCATCTGATCTTCTAAAACAGGTATAAGTCGCGGATTCAAAAGCGGTGCTGTAACTTACCTCCAGAATGTTCTCCGCCTCTTCTAAATGTTCCGCATCAGGCCAGGATTCTTGTTCCTCCAGTCGGGCGTCTTCTTTCCATTTTTCCACGGCTATATCGAGGTAAGGGAGTAGGCCTTCATGATGATCGTCGTTTGTAATGTGGTCATACTCGACCTCTAGTTGCGTCTGTTTCAAAGAAGACAGCGTTGTGCGGGAATCGAGGTACTGATCGCAGAACAGCATAGACTTTTTCAGAGTGTAGACACTATGAATAGTCTGTGGCGGCTGGATCAGTGTATCACCTTCATCGACCGAAAGCACAAATGTACCACTAGAGCACGTCCCTTTCTCAGCGAAATTCCGCACTGCCTCCTGAGAACGGTCTTCTGACATTTCCCACAGCTTTGACCCCATTATCGATTCAATGCATGTCGTCTCAGCACTCTTGTCGATATGTCGAAGAGTGATCGCGCCAGTAGAAGCCACAAGCAATACTATCAAGGCACGCAGGAAAGTCGTTAACATTTGCCTTAAATTTGCTTCCTGGGTCTTCTCCATCAGCGTTTCGGCCATGTTATAGCCCACAATCTTGGCCATCCAACGAGACACAACAATCCCTTGTGGTATCGGGTTATTCAAGGCGTTGACAGGACACTCGTCCTTACTCTCGAATCTTCCCAGTGCTTCACTGCCACTCATCCTCCCTGGGACTCGAGGAAAGTCCTTTTTGCCTGAGTCGTATACGTCAACCCACGTCATATCTGCCATTCCTTTCTTGATCTCTCTTTGATACCGACTAAGACGTTCAGAGCGTTCAGCAGTCATTGGTGGACACGGTATAAGAATCGGTATCTTGAGTGGTCCACGGCTCAGGATTTCCATGGCCTCCTCTTTGGTACAAAAAACGAACTCGTTTGGGAATTTCTCTCGTCTTTTTCGCATGTATTGACTGTAGGAGATCGGACGGCCATATCCGGCAGTCTTAAGGTATCCAAGCATCTCCTTTGCGTCTGCATGCTCTCTTGTTTCAGAATCCGAATGTTTGACTTTTTCCTCGAGGCGACCGATTGCTTCCTTGACGTATTTCTGCACCCTTTCAACGTAATTCTTCATGGCGGCTTCGCGACATCGATAAATGTTTTTCTTGGAACACTTCCGGGCTATCTTGTGATACTCGCAGTCAACATAAGCCTCTGGTTTCTGTGCCTGGATCAACTTCGATTGTGGCTGTTCATGATAACGTCTCAAATGATCACCGCGATTTTTCGCGCCCGATCCACAGAAACATTTTTCACGTTCTCGGGATAGATATTCGTGACACTGGGCATCAGTCAAAGAAATTGCTTTACGATCGATCTTGCTCTTCCGACGCGGGGCAATTCCCATGATGTCAGCCCAATGCTATATATCTTTGAGAATTCGTTACTGAAGCCGGGGTTCAGATATTATAAAGATCTCAGGAAGGATTCCAAATCTTTTATATGCTAACAGCAGTCTTGAGGACGTATTGTCGAGTTGAGGAGGGAAGTGCTGTCTTGAGGAGGGTAATGTCGACTTGCGGAAGGTAATGTCGACTTGAGGAGGGTAATGTCGACTTGAGGAGGGAGATGTTGCCTTGAGGAGGGAAATGTTGTCTTGAGGAGGGTAATGTCGACTTGAGGAGGGAAATGTTGTCTTGAGGAGGATAATGTTGTCTTGAGGAGGGTAATGTCGACTTGAGGAGGGAGATGTCGAGTTGAGGAGTGAAATGTTGTCTTGAGGAGGATAATGTTGTCTTGAGGAGGATAATGTTGTCTTGAGGAGGGTAATGTCGACTTGAGGAGTGAAATGTCGACTTGAGGAGGGAGATGTTGCCTTGAGGAGGGAAATGTTGTCTTGAGGAACGAAATGTCGAGTTGGGTGGTTTCAGAATTTTAACTATGCTTCTTCGTAGCTGGCACCCATTTGTCTTCTGCGCAATCTGTAGACCAGTGAGGCTTCAACAACCCAGACATGCGAACACTATCTACACCCCATTACGCAGCCCCTGACTGTTTACCTACATGAGGCTGCAGGATCACCAACATGTTCCCATCCCAGCCAGCCATGGCTGCATTCCGTTCTCTCGTACCCTGCAAGTACTTCCCTTTCTCGAACCTGCATTGCGTACCTTGCATTCGCAGGGGTCTAGAGAGAACGTCCAACAGGTCGCGTACGCTGCTGTATATGTGCTTTCCTTAAGCGAGACTGATGATCTCTTACAATACACTTCTCATCTTCTCTTGATCTTCTTCTCTTTATGGTAAATACAAGTATACTACACATAAAAAAGCATCTGGAGTTCCTGAACAACGACTTCATCAGCTTCGCGTTCTTGAAGTTCGTTGTTGGGGGGGCGCTAGTACCAGGTTTGCATTAGGCTGATCGGAGACACGTTCTAAGATTAGCGGCTGAGGATACAAGGTTGCGGAAGCGGGCTCCCAATATCCACCCAACTTAGCCCCCTGCTTCTTGCGTTTCCCACTTTCCCGCCGCTTCTTGCGTTTCTCACTTTCCCCCTGCTTCTTGCGTTTCTCACTTTCCCCCTGCTTCTTGCGTTTCTCACTTGCCCCCAGCTTCTTGCGTTTCTCATTTTCCCCCAGCTTCTTGCATTTCTCAGTTTCTCCTTCCTTTCTCTGATTTGATCGCACTATTTCGGGCTATGTCTGAAAAGGAAAAAGAGCTTGATGCAGCTCTCAACAAAGTGCAGACACTGCTCAATGATCTCCCTACTGATTACCCCATCGAAAAGCTAGAGGAACTTGAAAAGAATCTGAGCAGCAAGCTGGCACTTGTTCAGCTTCATCGTGACTGGCAGCAAGGTTCCTTGGAAGGCATCCAACACGAAAACATTAGAAGCCGAATGCGCAATTATTTTGGCTACGCTTACCCGCATAAACGCAAAACCAAGTCAGAGTCAGCAACTAAAAGGGAGACTAAGAAGGATGGCCAGATTCGTGAAGAACTCAAGAAGCACGGCATCCGCCCGCAACTACTTAACAGTGTGTCGTACAAGCTTGAAGATGTAAAAACGAAATTGAAATTAGAGTTTGTCAAGAAAGCGCCTTTTGAAGAGTTAGCAACCAAGTTCCTGGAAAGTCGATGGAATGCCGAGTTCCAGAAGACAGCAAATTCCGTCATGAAAGACCCGCATTACGAGACCGAGGAATTGCTTGAAGGTGACTTTCAATACCCACTACAACTTGCCTAAAACTAATGAAATGAGACTTCGAATCTTTCGTGACAGAGATTCAATCCAAACTTCTGGGTCCAACCCAAGAACCAGTACATAATGAAAGCACCCAAGTTCCTCACCAGCAATCAACCAGAAAGCGCAATCGGGATGGAAACATTGACCCAGCAGCCCAGTCTTCCCCGAAGAGGATGAGAGCAAGCACTGATGCTCGAGATAAAGTGTTAGCCGCCGAAAACACGACTGGATATTGGCAGGAAAATAATTTGGGTATCGCCGGGCTGACGATTAAATGCAAATTTTGGTGGCTGACTTTGACTTCAGACGTCCAACATCTTCCTGCGTCTTTCAGCGTCACCAAAGGCACGTTCCTCATCCGCAATCCATTCACATGCACTAACTGAGTGTAAATACAGAGCACCCACACACCGGCAGCCGAATAACTGTATCTAGCTTAACCGGAAATCTGAAACCGGTACAGTTGGTGGCAGTAAGCGACCTGGAAAATAACTGTGCTGATGGTCAAGCCAAAGTGCCAACCGCTGAAAGCACAGTGGGATACCTTCAAGAGAATCATTCAGGTATAGCCCGGGTGTTTGTTGATCGCAGGATTGAGGGACTGATTCTAACCCCAGATGTCGGACATCTCACTGTAGCTCCCAGTGTCACCCAAGGTACGTTCTAGCCTTCACAGTTCATTCATATGTGCTAAGACATGAATTTTCAGAGCCGCTGGGAGACATTCAGCCTCTGAATGCTTCTGACCCGACCAACGTGCCTGAGCAACCAAGGTTACTTCCTAGTGGCCAGAGTCCCAACAGGACATTCGAATATCGCAACTCAGATGAAATGGGCTGTTTGATAGCCCAACAGACCTTCGCACAAAACCTCCAAACAACTACTTTCCAGAGTGGAAATGACTCAATAGTAAATGTGAACATGTCAGAGATGATGGACCTGGAACTCGGATGGGGCTCATGGCTAGGAAACATTATTATCGACTCTTCTTAACTGGGAACATGGCGTAAAAGATACACGCTCTTTCCTTGCCATATTCAACTCGATCGCCTGTCTCCACATTGCGCTTTTGTTTCTCCTTGTCTCCCATGCTTGCATCGTGATTTTCTCCTTTGAAATCAAACTTTAAATGCGTTTTCGGCATGAGTACTAGGATCCTTCCTGGTTGCCAAAGATGAGACAATGTCTTCGATGCAGTGTGTATTTCGATTTTGACAGGACCTGTGATCAGAGCAATCACAGCGACACAATCATCGGAGGTGAGAGCAGTAGTTTCGTCGCATCCAACTATCTCAGGTACAAAAGGAGATTTAGCCAAATTTGGTGTCCAACCTGCTGAGGATAGCCGGTCGAGGATATCTCTAGCCTCCAGTTCTGTCAGCCAAGGAATGTGTTTCGTTTTCCTGGTTCTGACCTTATTATGAATGACAAATGTAGAGAATTCTTGGCATTCTAGAAGTTTTCTGTACCGATAGATTCTCTTGCCTTCTATCTCCGTTACCTCGGGGGATATGTTTTTGACTGCCTTCAGTAATTTCGATGACAAATCTTTAGCGCCCTCTGGCAGGTCGAATTCTTGGGCGCCATTCCGGAGTTCTAGCGTAGATCTCGAGGGGGCTAACATCGAAAACAAAGTAAGTTTTGTGTAAGGGTTTAGAGCAATGGATGTTGGTTCAGAAATTATATATTAAACAGCCGAAGTTCCGCAAACAATGAAGCGCGGAGGAATGACGTAGTACGATACAGCCTGAATTGAAAATGTCGTGCGTCTATGGCAAAAGAGGGGCAATGAGGTAGGAAACAACGCAGGACGTATTATGTAAGGCTGCTCGCGACCAATCGGCGCATGCCGATGCCTCACCACTTCCCTATGACTCTTTTTTATTTATTTATCTGCAGTATAGGGTATGGGGAAAATTCAACATTGCACTGACGAAACCCCGGATGACTGAAATTGTCACCAAACCGTTAGCACATAGTCAGAGGCCATAAACATTAGACAAAAATATACTTACTCAGGAATATCTTCGCTAGTTACTTCTGTGCGCTGAAAGGTTCAAGACCGTAGTTCTTTTCATCCCCGCCAGTGGCAGGGCATAAGACTTCACCCATTCTAATCGAGTCATTGGAATTCTTTGATTGATTTTTCTTAATTTCCTGGAAACCTTGAGTGTTCTTCTCCTCTTTCTTTGTCGCCTTATTGGTAGAATCCATAGTGTATACTGGTTGAATTTTTAACTATCACAACTCTGTACCCTATTAGCTTGGTGCCAGAAAGGTGAGCAAGAGGCAAAGGGCGTCCAAAGGTGCTGAATGACCACATTGATCTTGACATGAAGCAACATGACTAACCTTGAAATACGTGAGAGATTGCAGGTGATCAAGGATAGTTTATGTAACAAAAGGCTGCGAACCTGAAGTTGGAGGTCTATTGTGATTTTGATCAGAGAGAACTGAAACTTCTTATACCCGAGCCGAGTTGTCTCCCTCCTCATTTATCATTACCACCACTGGATGACTCTACTCTGACTACAAGGATGAGGCGTTTGACCAACAACGAAATCTCACAATAACTCTGCAGGCACGGCACCGTATCGAGGCGATGGGTTCATGGCGGCTGCATGAGGTGGTCCTATGGGGGCCGCCTTTACCCATTTCTCGCAAGGTACGGTATCAAAGGTTGCAATATACAGCTCACCTTGTATTCTGTGCCAGGTCAGCTTTGGTGAGCCGTCCCGACAACACAACCCTGTTCCATCGGTACTGGCAATGCATTGGTCTTTGAACTAGAGCAAGCGAAAAGTGTTCCTGTCGAGCTTCGGCCGTATATGCGGCCACAACGATTAAGCTAGCTTCGAGTCCCTCGATTGTCAATAATTCCCTGAGCCTTGACTTGAACATATCTTAGGTCTGACGGACAGTGCTATGATTTCCAACTGCTCGAATGATATCTTGAATTCATATTTTTGTCATCGATAGAAGCACGAATGGAGTTGGCTATCTGTCATATGGCAAAATAGTAACTAGAAGCCTAGAATACCTCCAGCCCTACTATCCATCAGTAAGATGGCTGTGACCAGATCGGCAACCATACATCCAGCTCCGAAGACAGTTTATAAAACCTGCCTTTGGATCTAATATGGCTTACATCTAGCGTGGTGGGTAATTGTCTTAGTAACTAACAGCATGGGTGACAGTATCGGCGATAACATCAATGGCGATATCAGTGGCAGCATTGGTGACAATACCGGCGACAGTATCGACGACAGCATCGTCAACAACATCGGTGACAATATCAGTGACAACATTGGTGACAGTCTGGATGATAACATCAATGACAACATTGGTGTTAATACCAGTGACAATATCGGTGACAATAACAGCGTCAACATCGGCGACAATATCGGTGACAATATCTGCGACAATATCGGTGACAATATCAGCGACAACATCGGTGATTGTACCGGAAAGGGCTAGTCTTCATGCAAGTGTGCCTAGCCCATTGGGCATGAATGTGGAGACAACGAAACGTCAGGCAACAGCAAATTTGTCTTCCTTCATCACTGGCACACAGTCCGACACAACTTGACCATGGACTTGGAACGAAGAAGCCTGCAATTTCCACGACTTATTTGAGTAAGTAGACAACACTTCCCATTTATCCTGGTCTAACGAGAAAAGAAATCTAGTTTCCAGGGATTCGAGACTCGAGCGATAACCGTAATAACAAACGAAGATCCGGCGCTTGCCATGTCCACTATTGGCGAAAGCGCTCTCAGCGGCAAAGAAGAGACGATTTCTGGAGAGTACACGTTCACGGTTCCATGGAAGGGGAAGTTTAAAGGGCATGCAGTGCTAATCATGATCTGGCCACCGAATGAAGACGAGGCCAGCTTCCAAGGCACGGACACTGAAGAAGATGGACATGACGTGTCCGAAGGATACAAGGTTCAGGTGTACAAGGGGACGGCGCAATTTATTAGGTCATAGACTCCTGCGACGACCGGAGGAGATCCAAGTGTTGAACGATTTCCCAGCCTGCCCGATATCCAACCCGCAATAAGAATGAGATATCTTGCGTCTTGTCCTTAGGAATCATCGCAACTATAGCATCTGTACGCATTTCGCCCGCTGGAGATACATTTTCCTGCCATCGTTCAAACAGCCACTGTTGGCTCAGAGTCACGGCCTGGAACATTGCGGATGGCCCCAGAATATCCTTCAAATGGTCAACCCTTGCATTCACAAGTTGAGTAGGAACGCCTGTATCAAATTTAGTCGAGACTCAAATGACAAGATGGCACCCCACCTCTTGAGGATTGATCTGGGCGTTTGTTTGGATCAAGGAAGGCATGGAAAGCCTCAGGACTCAGAGTGAATGGCCGATTGGCAGGATGTCTTTTCTTCATAGTCTCCAATAAATCTAATGCACATTAGGATGTCATTCAACTTATGCTTGACAGTTTCTGGGAAGCGTACTAAGAAGTAAGTTTTTATTCGTGAATTTGTCTGCCTCGTTGTTGCAGGCTTCCTCAATAATCTTGATGAACTCAGATTCAACGTCCTTGGGCACAGTGCAGCTTTCAATGCTACGCAACAAAGCTGGAAAAATGTTGGTGAGGCCATGCTCCTCTATGCGTCTGAAGTCCTCCTTCGTTAGAGTATATAAGGCGATAAAAAGTCGGTGCATCCAGTCTTTGGGATCGGAGGCGTCTTCATCCAGTAGCGGGGCGAACACTTGGCTCTCTTCACTCTCGGCAACGAGTTTCTGAACGTTGTTTGAGAAACGTTCTATTTGTGGTCGTCCTGATATTTGTCGTTTAGTCATGGTTTTCAGGGCGGATCTGCTCTTATCCAAGTGTTTCCGAAGATGGAGACAGGCGCTCTGAGCATTAAGTATCGCCAACTGTTTGTCCATTGGCACATCCAGACCAAACCAAGATGCATGCTCTGCGGAGAATTCCATGTTCCGCAGAATAAAAGTCGAAATGGTGCTGGAAATGAGGGCGCAGGAGATGAAGGAAAAACATAAAGACAATGCTGACGACAATATTGGCGACAATGCTAGTGACAATACTGGTGTAAATAATGGCGACAACACTGGTGAAAACACTGAGGGCACTCGCCAATTTGAAAGTCTATGAGTATCCACTTCCACGGAAGTAGGTAGTTCCGAGCAAGCTATATCCTAATCCCATTTGCCGGATATTACCCGGCTAAATATCGGCTAATAGCTACTTCCCCCTTAAGATAAGAAGTAACAGCCCGATACTCGACTGCCCATGCTATCATTCTATGATGACCCAGAGATCATTTCGTCTGAACAAGTTTCCGGTTTTATATGTATGTATGTATGTATGTATATTTTTGTTTCCGGTTTGATACACCCGAATAGACGACATGTATAGGGTAAGGAGTTGAGAACTTTTCTTTTTCAGGCAGTAATGCAGGTACAGTACAGTGTTGTACATGTGCACCTTCCTCTTTGCAAGCGGGGCAGGTGTCCAATTTAGGCCGTGAAAACACCTTTCCGGTCGTGGGACACGTGTATCTTTCGGTAGCGCAAAGTATATAAGCTAGTCCTGAAATGATGCTAGACTTGACAGTGCATGTCAGCTTCGTCACACATACCACTACTTTCTTCACGCTTATTACGCACGCCCTTTGGGGCTGTCATCTAAGTATACAGTGTCTGAAGTGTCATCGTTCGTGTTGTGGGGCCTCAATCAGTTTGCGATAATGTTGTAAAAGAGGAAGCTGGGAGTGTTCAATACTGTAAGCAAATTCAGAATTATCCTAGATCTGTCCTCTGCTTGGGGCAACGTTCCTGGTAAATCAATCTACAAAAGTTTATTCGCATCAAAATCACTATTTGCAACTATTATGGCCTTTGGTGCAAAGCTTGCCAAGTCTGCGCCACCGTACGTGTTTTTGGCGCGAAATGGACGCGATGTGGAGAGGTTGGGGATCGACGATGAGGGTCAATGAAGCTTCATCAACTATTAGGACAGCATTCTAACGTCTCGTGTAGGCTGGTATGATTTCGAATCCTCGCCAACACGAAAATCTTGCACACGAAAATTATCTCAATCCAATGCAGAGGGTTTGTTTCTGTTTCCATCCCCAACTACGCGCTTCTACTTGATCTGGCTCGCAAAGCAACCCGGTCCGCGTAGTCGCCAAGATGCCGTACGGCGCCCAAAAGAACGGCAAGATATTATCTTGATCTATTTCCTGCAATCTCAGTACGTAGTAAAAAGTATGGTGGTTTCGCCTATGGCGTTTGTAATCCACCTACTCATACTCGGATCGGGCCTTTGTCTGAATGCATTAAAAATAGCTGAAGTCTAATAGTGTTATCTGGGCTTGGAGCTTACACGAATCATTCTAAATTGCAAATCGGGATCTCTGTCGGGGCCATCTCCAGACCGTCCCAGGTCAAACTCACTTTGCAGTTGATGCATCTGAGCGTTTAGCAGCTGATCGCCGTGGCCAGAGTAGGAGGGAGAAAACTGCGCTAACGTGAGAAAGTGCCACTCGCCTCCATGGCTCCATCTGGTGTGCATGCCAGTCTCCATTCGGCATGATGGGGAAGATCTCCATATGGAACACGGGACGTGGGGGCGGCCCGCGTTGAGTCCAAAAATGCAGCGCCGGTCCTTCGGACCCTGTTGATGATGACCGTTGCTGCTGGTCGTTACGCTACGACGACATTGAGAAAATGAACAGAATCGCGCACCTGGGGAGATTGGCTGTGATCTAGCATCATCGCCTGTATAGTGTGCCAACTCCAACACTCCATCTCCCGTAGCGCTGTGGTCTGGTTGATCCCATGCCCAACAAGAGTCTAGCCAATTACCCTTGCTGTTATCTAAAGACTACCCCATGCAGGGATGTACCAAGATATCCAAGCTGGTTCCTGCACTCGCTAAAGCCATGAAGATGGTGTCACTCGGACAGGGAAGCCTACGCGGTAGGTCAATATGGAGCTAGAAACTAACCCTGTTCTGGCTTTGTCCAGCGAGAGACATAATTGAGCAATTGAGGATGCATTGACTTGCAAGGGGCGACATCTAACATCTTTTTTGTTTTTGCTTCTGGTGGTTTACACCCACGTGTCTCGGTATGGCATGTTTGACTTATATAGTGGGAGTACCCAGCAAGCCAGCATGTTTAGCTGTTGTGTCAGTCATCATTGCTACATTATTTTGTTCCTAATTTTTGAGCCTGTCTTGCTCCCGACGCTCCTTTTGTAGATGACTGCTCATTCTACGACTCCACTATTATCAACCTTACTCTAGTCAATTCTCAGTCACAATGCCCTACCGTCTGGATACTCACTTCTTGACCGTGGATGTGAATGCCATCCACAAGGTCAACACTGGCGATCCCACTAACCTGTATAGCATGTTGACTGGTAAGTGAATCTCATATGCGTTAACTTCTCATGTGCTAATAAGCCAGTCTTCTCTCGATGTGGAGGCTCTATTGAACAGGGACGAAGACTAGAGAATCTTAGCTGGCGAAGTTGGCCAATCCTGAAAAAAGAGACCTTTGTTGTCTACAACGAGGAAATGACGGCTCCTACCCCTGAGACTCTTCCGCAGAACATTTCTTCCGGGTCAAGTAGATCTGATCTGCCTCAACTATCTGACAGTGTTGCGTCTCTCGTAGACGAAGAGGCCCTCGATTTTACTTCAGTATCAGCACCACTTGAGGTCGCCCGCCCTCGTGTACGACGTACAGACTCTTACGCAAGTACCGGAAGCAAGCGTGGATGCCACATCAGCTCCGGTAACTTTAGGGAGATGATTGTTTCTATCGTCGAGGACAACGGTCTTCTGTCGGCTCCTCCTCCTGTTGCTCCTATTACCAAGGAGTCCTTGACAGTTCTTCCTGCTTGCGAGCGATCTGGTTCCGACTCTCAATCACCTGTGAAGTCTACTGCAGCTTCGGAGGGCTCACCAAAGCCTTCCCCTCAAAGCCCTCCCCTCACTACTATTGTGCGCGGCTTCCATCCTCGTCGAGTTTCTATCTCTAGAACTACTGGCGCTGCTCAATCATCAGACGCGATTCCCGAGTCCAAGTCGTCGCTTGCTGCCAAGGTGGCGCAATCGAAGAAGCCCACCCGCTTTGCGCTTGGTGGCTCATGTTCGTCTAGTGAGCAGGACCAAAGCTTCGGCAACAGCAAGTCCTCCATCCCCATCATCAAAAAGCCCGTGTGTCAGATCGGCGACTCGTCTGAAGAGGACGGCTCCATGAAGAGTGCCATGGCTTCATCTCGACCTAACCCGCTCCTCTCTGCCCGCAAGAAGCAGGCTTCGTTCAGTAACAACGTCATGACACGAACAATCGATGATGAGGCTGCTGTAGACTCGGATACTGACGACTACATCGACGAGAGTGCCATTGATGACGATGACGACTATTCAGACTGGGAGGACGCAATGGGGGAGAGCGGCAAATCCAGCATGGACCACAAGTTCTTCCAGCGAGTGGACTCTAAGCCCAACTTGACCTCGCGACGATCGCTTATTACTCTCATGTTTGCTGAGGATGATCGCGCGCGCAATCTTGGTAACCACGCTTCCCACTCGACATCGGCCATTCTCCGATCTCGTACGGCCCATGGCCTGTCACTCGGTGCTTCACGTCATGATTCTGACGCGGCTCTCCTGATGATGAAGGGTAAGCGTCGTCCTGGTCTCAAGCCTATTCATGTACCAAGGCCTAACGCTCAGACCATCATGACCGGCCCCCAACACATCCAGCCTCAAGCTGCGCTGTCACCTCGCACCACTCGTCGCAACATGTTGGAGACTGAGTTAACCGAGTCTCTTCGACGTCACCTCCTCTGGGAACGACAGGTGAAGTCGTCGACAGCCAATGCCGTCCTCAAGCGACGACATACATCACACGGCGTGGCCGGCCTGAAGCAGTATCCAGAGAAGTCTTGCATGAAGAAGAGCGAGGATGTAAACGCGAACAGCTGGAACCGATACTTTTCCAAGGAGGCTACCGATGGATACCACTCCAAGGGCTGGTGAATTGTTCTCATTCTACCTACAACGCGACATGTGATATAGGAATGTATGACAGTATTCATGGTTGCCATCAAGTCGAGACAGGAGTTCGAGATATCACAGGCAATGATTGTTGACACGAAATCCGCTCATGTTCTGATTGCGCCGGCAAATTACTGGTATTATTCCATAGCAAGATTTCGCAGCTTCGAAGCCTAATGCACAAAGGACTGAAGTGCACCAAATGGTGAGCATGCTGCGGCAGTACAGGTAGTCCACTATAGAAAATGGAGGACGGCTCACATCAGGGACGGGAGAAGGACAAGGCAAATCATGGGAATCGCGGTAATTGACGACATTGGAGAGAACCCTCGCCATGAAGCCAAATTCTCTGCCAGTGTCATTCGTTACCGGGAAGTACATCGGTAGGAGACACGAATGCATCTTAAGAAAAGTTCGGAACTCGTCCTCCTTGATTACCTCATTAGTGCACATTATTCTCTCTCAACTCTCCCCGCCATCAGCTGCCATTACCGGCCGCCAACCGTTGCTTAGGCTGTATACACTACTCAAGACTTGTAGCTGAGCTTCCACCTGTTTGGTCAATCAACAGGCCTCGCTTTCGCAATCCTTCTCCAGGTTAAGAGATCGGACGGGGTCGCGGGGATGATATCACCAAAACGGGGACACCTAGGTGAACGCTGGGGTCGGCGAGCAAAAGACACAGCCATATAGTTGAAGGTTTAATATTGGCATCAGGTACATAAAATAGAACTCGCTGCTGCTATTCCTCAGCCTGTCCCGTCTCGTTGCTTCGCTGCTGGAACTCTTGCTTTGATATATAGCGTAATTATGGACGGAAAAGAAAAGAGTGACGGGAACTCGTATTCTGGTTGTCGAGTGGATGATTATAGACGGTGATTGGAGTGCCAGAGAAACATAGTGCTCAAGGGTCAAATCTCCATTTAGGAGTTCGTAACACAAAATTATCCGACCAATATTCACAACACGCCACAAGCGACAGCTTGAAAGATGCTGCCGATCGTCAGTGCCAGTATCGGAGAAGCCCGGTTTTTGGCGGTTCGGACCCATACCTTCACTCTCTGGCCTAAGCCATCCGCAAAGGGACCAAAAAAAAACGAAGGGGAGAGCTCCTTTGATGGGTTGGTCATACCCTTGATAACAGCCCCTCACCTTGCTCGTTCCTACAGTGGACTCGAGGCACAAGTGCGATCGACGAGAGCACAACTCAAGCATTACTACCCTTGAATCTCTCGGCGCCCCTGGCTGCCCCATCTGATCCTCCTTTCCTGGGCAGACCTGGCCATCCTTGCCGGGATCGGTACCCTCTTTCCTGTCTTACTGGCTCTGCTTTACTTTTTTCTAGACCCTTGTCATTGCGGATGTGATGAATGATACACTTTCACAACGTTTGCGGTAATGGTTTAATATAAAGACCATCCCAGCTGAAGGCCGACAGCGATGCTATAAAGATACCGTTCTTTCTCTCCGTGGCAATATATGACCGACGATATAATGCCCCTTTCAATGTAAATCTGTTATCATGCCTATAACACAGAAAGAACTCAAACAGCTGCTAGCAGCTCCTGCTCTTGAGGCACCGAATGGAGTTACGCCGGAGTTTGAAAACCCCCCGAACGGTAATATCCTTGCTTATAGGATCACGACTTTCTGCATGGTGCTTACGACCCTCTGTGCCATTATTCGACTGTATGGCAAATGGTTGCTGGAGCGCAAGCTTGGTGGTATCCAAGAAGGCAAGTGACTAACCTTGGGTGCCTAGCACGAGGGCTAACAACAATACCGTCTCCAGCCTTTATGATCTGTGCCTATGTGCGTTCCCCTCGACCCTCTTCGCATGACTTACTACCGCGCGATCATAATCAATGAACTAACGAACGGACGTTAGGGAGCTTTTTGTGGTGCTATCTCTGTCGCATACGCATTCATAAACAGTCCTGGCTCCTACGTACATACATGGAATCTACGAAGGAGTGATCTCGTCGAGCCCTTTCGAGTAAGTCGCATACCTCGCCAACATTTTTCGAATAGCGGCTCACTCGCCTCAGCTTATCCTCGTCTACAGATGCTGCTATTCCGCCGCTCTTCCATGCATCAAGTCCGCCATTCTGCTCGACTGGTGTCAAGTCTTTGCACCTCAAAGAGATAGAAAAAATGTCTTCTGGGTGGTAAGCATAGCTCTCATTCTCTTACAGTGTGCCTGGGGAGCTATCTATATCGTACTTCTCAACCTACAATGCAGCCCTCACCGTGGCATCTGGGAGTTTTGGGTGTGTGAAGAGCGTTACAAACCTTCCGATATCATGCTGGCATCACCGGCCTTCCAACTAATCGCCGATGTCATCATAGCAGTGCTCCCTCAGACAAAAATTTGGGGTTTGCAGATGAGCTGGCAGCGAAGAACTATTGTGGCTATGTTTTTCAGTGTCGGTGCCATGTAAGCCCCCTTCAACCTCGCGAGTCACGATCATAGATACTGACTCCCATCCAGTGCCTGCATCGCCGCAAGCTTTGTTTTCTACTACACTTTCACCTTTACCAAGGAAGAAGACACCATGTGGAATATTGGACCTTTGCTATTCTGGTCCGATTTGGAGATGACATGCGGGTTCTTCATTCTCTCAGCGACTCGCATTCCTAAAATGGTTGCCAAAAGCAGGTTCTTTGTAACAGTTAAAAACTTTCTCAGCATGACTATCAGGTCTCGAGACCCTCCGAATGAGGACTTCGGTCCTCAATTCGTTTTTGACCCATACGACAAACCTGATCAGTCCTCAGACGACTCCTCCCAGCTGCATAAACATGGTATTTCAATGGACAACCTGACGTCGGGCTCACAGGAGCAACTGCGGCCAGGAGAGCAGGTATGAGTGGCTAAGCCGTGTTCCTGTGGCACAAAAAAACTACCCGAAGTAATGGTCCAGCATTGGCTCGAGATATGGTATCTTATGATTACCTCGACCAGGCTCTTAGCATATAAAGAGCCAAGTAGTGGCTTCTTTTCCTTCCGTTTGTTCTTCTTTCTTGTCTTGTATCACTTTTATTACTTTTCATTTGTTATATTTACACAGAAAGTGCTTCCTCCAGTTGTACTCTCCTAGCCATAAGTCTCCTTCCAGATTTATACTATCACACAGCTCCTACATAGACCTTCATTATTTAATTATTAATGCAACATAGTGGTACCATGCAGTACCCACCT
>NJCR01002555.1:0-21961 GCA_002234235.1 Fusarium hostae
AGCCGGTCAGGGAAGGAGGAAGATACCGAGGATATCAAAGCACGGCAAAATCACCTACAAAGAGATATCAATCATGTCTACAGAGGCAGAAATAGGTCTTCTTATTGCCTTGCTTGTAAAGGCTTCCGGCAAGGGCAGCCTCGGCCTGTTAAAAAAAGGAAGGAAAAAGGAGGTTATCTTGAGGTTATATCAGGAAATGCGCAAGGTCGGCAGACTAGGTACGGCTGCAAAGTGTGTGATGTAGCGATTTGTAATAATGCTGACTGTTGGTACTTATATCATACGCCAATTTAGGTGTGTGTGGAGGTACCGGTCGTCACGGTCATTTTGATTGGCCCCCCGCCCCTGTCGTGACCTCGTGGACGGCTTGTGCCACTCAAAGAGATAAGGCTCGGTATAGGGCTGACAGAACTATCGGCCCCGGTTTGGTTCTTTTATATAGGCCGCCGTGTTCTACCTTCTTTCATACAATTCAATCCCAAAGGTTTACTTAAAACCTAATATTAAGACCGAGTATGGTTCTTTGCAATTTCTCTCCCGTAGCCTGAAGGTGTATGCGCTTTTTTTAGTGGCCAAGATGAATGCATAAACATCTGGGACAGCAATATAAGCAGCACAACGGATCACGTGATTGGATGTCGCTCCACTCTACTTACAGCTCTTGCAGAAGTCTCTTTTTGGGGCACCGTACGGATCGATTGAACCGGACGGATCCATTGGATCAGGGCCTAAACATGCTACTTTGAGAGGATTAAATTTTTGACCGCCTAGTTAGTTTAGGAGCAGATCGAGGCTGGCCGTGTTGTCAAACTCTATTAACATTAATTCCTAGCATTATGATTTTTAAGTAGCTCCAGGTGATAGCGATGTATTATATGTGTGTCTGCTCTGTCTATGCATAGCTATTTAAATACTTCGTTAAATAGGTATAAGTGTTGTATCATCGGGTGATTATGGTTACCGGCATTATTTCTATAAATAAGGCTCTGTCTACAATGTCAGCAATCAGCACGTGTGCGGCTGAACCGACCATGGCATGCTGACATGCTAGTTCCTGACTTTCTCAACAAGATTTAACCTGATTCTTCAACAGGCTAGTATCTTCGTGTTTCCGAGAAAGAAGTCTACCGCTCATGTTTCTTCATCTCCGTAAAGTACATCATATTTTTTTTTAAAATTCACCCTTGTCCTTGACATATTTTATATTACCCCGCATCTTATCTGTATAAGCTTCGAAAAGGCAACAACCGCGATTTAGTAGAGATTGAACGAATGGAAACCCAAGACAAAGCTGAAGATTCGATCTTCACATACCGCCCTACTGTACATCTTGCCCCCGATGACACACATAGTCAAGCCGTGGACTGGTTTGACCCTGCCAGAACCGACGAATGGCTTAACAAAGTGATCGATTCACGAAGGAATTCTCTCGCCTCAACACCCAGACGTCTTCAAGAAAGAAGAATGTTTTGCGAGCTTTCGAGGCTCGTTTTACAACACTATCTACGTTTTGGAACAGAAAAGTCTTTGGATGATGCAATCGAGTTGGAACGAAAGGCCTTGGAATATATCAGCACTGGCTTTCAACGTGCAAAGTGTCTGCTGGTTCTGGGAGACCTGCTTTGCCTCCGGTTTCGCCGCAAGAAAGCTGTTTGGGACATGGAATGTTCCATCAGAGCCGCAAAACAGCATATCTATCCACTTCCTACGCAGGGGGCTCCGTACACTTATGACATGCTCAGCTTTGGTCATGGAGATGAAACCTTTGAACAATCAGATCTGGTTTCGGCCTTTGCGGACATAGACGAAGGCATTGATAACTCACATACTGCATTTGAGCTCATCCCTCACGACTTTCCCCATCGGGTTGAATGGTTGGACACCCTTGCTTCAGTTATTCTTCATCGCTATTCTTTGAGCAAAGCACTCGAAGACATTGATAAAGCTGTCGAAATATGCAGAATTGCATCCGAGGATGGCAGTTTTGGTCCCTCAGAAACGGTCATAGAGGCACTCCTTATACGCATTGCTGCCAACTGGGATGAGTCTGATATTCTTCAAGTCATAGACCTCTGTGATGAAATGTTGTCGGAGTCTCTGGGCGACAGAAAGAAGATCCTGCAGTCCCGTGCTGAAGCTTTCTACTTCCTCTACTGTTTAACGGGGATGGTGGAACATATAAACGAGAGCGTCAAGGACTCCGAAAGGGCAATAGATTCGGGACGTGGAAGCCTAGAGTCGCTCAGTATCAGGTGTCACAGATTTAGGAGTGGACTGTTATATACTCGGTATCAGCAGGCTGGGGATTTGGCCGATCTTGATGACTCGATGGCCTCAGCAGCGACCGTGGCCAAGATTCTCTTCACTCCCGGCCCCAAGTCAAAAGCCACACTCTTCAGCTTGCTGGCAAGTGATTGGGTCAGTAAAACTGAGGCTACAGCAGACCAAGCACACTTTGCTGAAGCCATCGAGTGGCCTGCATGCATCCAACTATTTGGTACGAGCAGAATGGATTCTCTTCATGAACTATGTCTACGGCAATATGAAAGATATGAAGTAAAGGGCAGGGGTGGTGACCTTCAGGATGTTGTCAATATTCTGAGACGGATGGTCGAACTGGTGCCTAGTCAAGCGTTGCGGAGCAGTCTAGGTAATCGCGTCATGCAATTATATTCCGAGCTCACCTTTCTGGAGCACCTACTTGTTGAGGCAAAAACCATTTTTCGACAGTTGGTTCACGAGTCAAAAAGAGATTCAGCAGGCCACAAGCGGTATTCCTTACAGCTGGCATACTGCCTTTGCTTCCAGCATGAGCGAACCGGAGGTACTGTTGACCTCACTGAAGCCGTCAACATCGGGACGAGGATTTTCGAGACGACCAAAGCAGATGATCCAGTCTATGCACTGGCGTTGAACACTTTTGGCGAAGTAATTTATCAGCAGTGTCGCGTCGGCAAGACAGTATCCAATATTGATCACATCATCGATCTATTACAAACGATGAGAGATTCCACCATGTCACATGCTCCAACCAAACCTCTAAGCAAACTGGTTGAGTGTCTCCTCTGGAATTACCGCATAACCGACGAAGCTACGCACATACACCTCGCAGTTGAGCTGGCAAGACTTGCTGAAAGCTCACTCCCAAACAGATACCCTAATCATCATTGTATCATTCGCCATAGACTTTCAGTATCACTGCACGAGCAGTACTTGAGGAAGCCGACGCTGTCTGACCTGAAGGAAGCTATTGAACTGGAAAGGCAAAATCTACAGCCGGGCCAATTCACTCGTTATCTTTCTCATGCCAATCTCACGTCGCTGCTTTCTGAGCTATACGTCGCGACAGGCGATCGAGAGCACCTCCAGGAGGCGATTGAAATGGGAAGAGAAACGAGAAATGTTGATGGCCGCTATATCCGGTGCTTCAGAGGTGACCGCGTGTATATCCCATATATTCTCGATATCGAGAAAACAACCGAGCTTTCGATTAAGCTGTACGAGCACTTGAATGCCATGCCAAACACCTGGCATGTCAAGACGCTCTACATGAGTAGCCTGGCATTGATGCTCATGGGTGGAGATGAGAACGACTTAGCAACACGATATGCAAGAGAAAGTCTGGAGCTAGTTCCACCAGACAGCCCAGACCTGCCCTGGCACTTGTGTTGCCTCGTGCTCTGCTTGGAAGCTAGCCTGACAACTTCAAATAACGCCTCCGAGCTAGAAGAGATGATCAAGTCAGCGGAGAAGGCTGTGGAGCTCTCGTCAGAGGATCATCCTGGCAGACCATTCTATCTTTCAGTTCTATCTATTGCCATTCATAGACGATTCATGAAGACGGGGAGGTCCCCTGATCTCAACTTGGCGATTAATTACGGGGTAGAGGCCTACAACCTGACACATGGAGACACACTCCAGGACTATGGTAATCGATACTTGGCCTCGGATCAGCTATCATTCTGTTTACAGCACAAGTACCTCAGAGAGGGCATTCCGAGCGATCTTGAACAGTCCAAAGAACTTCATCAAGAGGCTCGTAACTGTAGACAAAGACTGAAGAGGAACGAGGCATATTTCAACTGGATCAGAAGATCTCCTGATGGGGCTTACACTGTTCATCTTGGCACCAACACAAAAGGGTCCTTGAGACTCGCCAACAAAAGACGTGTGTATACATTACTCCCAGACAAGCTGGACTGTCACCCTCGACTATTTGCTGTTGCAGAGCAATACTTCCGATACTATGAAGAGGCAGACGATGAGAAATACCTCGCCGGGGCTTTGGGTGCTTCGATTTCGTCGCTCGCTTTCAGCCAAGAGGACCATATCACGCACTCTGCACGACTTCACCTCGTTGGGCGATGTTACGAGGAGTACTACAAGAGGTCGATAGCATCTGATTGCGGCGAAGAGGATCAAAAAGATCGCCTTAATCATCTCAATATGGCCATATCAAAATTCCGAGATCTCATCAGTCACCTCTCTGCGGAAGATCCTCTACGTCCTGATGTTCTTGGTCGCCTTGGCCATTTATACTCGGACAAGCTGTTCTACAATTATAAACTTGATGACTTGAAGATGGCAGTGGAAGTCCACCAGGAGTGTCTCAACCTCGCAGGGGAGAGTAGCGTCGAACGTGCAAAATGGCTACGCCATCTTGGGTGCTCTAAGCTTATCTCCTACCGTGTATTCAAGGACGAAAATGATTTACAAAAGTCCATCAATCTGCTTGAACAAGTAAAGGATGAGAATCTACATGACCCGGCCGTCACGAAGGAACTTATTCCCGGACTAGCCAGTGCCTATCGTTGCAAGTTCATGGTTACAAGAGACATCAAAGACATTGACGCTGCCATTGAGATGTATCTAAACTCCCCTCTCGGTCAGGCTATCACAATTCCATGGCTTGGTAGTGCCTATCTTGCCCGGTTTGAGCTGACAAAGGTGCCGGAGGACATGAAGTTGGCCATGTCCAATTTGGAGAAGGCTCTCGAGCTCACTCGAAAGTACATGGAAATCTCAGAGGTTGTTCAGGTGCTCAAAAATCTGACAAATTGCTATCTCATGAAATATCATTACGGTGGCAGCCTCCATGACCTTGAACAAGCCATTCGCTACGCACAGGACGGTGTGGATGCTGAACCACAAGAAGCTTTCCAAGTTGTTGATATTGCAGGCCTATTGGGGCTCTGTTACACGACCAAGTACAATGTTACAAAATGTGAGCATGATCTTCTCAAGGCCATTGATGCAGATGAAAGCGACTTCTGGGTCTTCATGCCAGTTGCGAACATATCAGACAGTTTAGTGCTTGCACAGCGACTGATGGAGTCATACAAAACTCTCGGCAACTGGGAGAAAGGCTTAAAGATTGCTGAATACGCACTCGAACTTATCCCTGCCTACACACCCCGTTACCTGCGATGGTCGGAAGCCCAAGCCCTTCTTTCCAGAATCAGTGGTCTTGCATCTTTCGCCGCTGCCTTTTCGCTAGAAAGCGGGAAAGCTGAGGGGGCTAGTCTAACTCTGCTCGAAAGGGGTCGAGGAGTTGCCGCGGACCTTTTGTATGATCTTCGTCTTGACTTTGACAGTCGGAAGTTTGCAGATCTGAAGCCGGCGTACAAACAGAAGCTTTTGAGTAGTATAGGACGACTTGAGAATCCTGTACAGAAACTCACTCTGCCACCAGGTCTTATTTCCGGTGACCCCGGGTCTGGCACCGCGGAACTTACTAGGAGGTTAGAAGCAAGCAAAACTGTTGACGAGTTCATGGAGAGTTTTAACACACGTCTAAAACCAGACAACACCAGCTTCACAGCGTTTACGAGGAACGGTCCCATTGTGATTATTAATGTCAGCTTCCGTTGTGACGCTTTCATTATTAAACACATAGTTGAGACTATGCCCCTGCCTAAGCTGTCCGAGGAGCAAATAGAACGGAGGCTCCGCGATGGAAACTTAGGAAGCCCAAACACTTTGGAATGGCTTTGGGATACTATTGCGGGGCCTATTCTTGAATATCTTGGTTACACGAAGATGCCTTCTGATGAATGGCCGCATATATGCTGGATCGCTACGGGAGCATTGAGTCGCTTTCCGTTGCACGCAGCTGGCTATCACAAAGATGGAACTGGCCGTACCGTCATAGACAGAGTAATGTCGTCCTACAGCTCATCGCTGAACGCTATTTTAGAAGGGCCAGTGAAGAATGAACGAAACTCTTCTACCAAGGCGGTTTTAGTTGCCATGCAGACAACGCCAGGGAGTTCCAGCCTTCCGTATGCCCCCAAAGAGCTATCGATTGTTCGAGAGGTATGTGAGTCAATGGAGCTCTGTACTGTGGAACCAAAAAGACGAACCCAAGAAGTACTCGCGCAGTTAAAGGACTGTGACATTTTTCACTTTGCCGGTCACGGCGAGACAGACGAGACAAACCCCCTGAAGAGTCAACTACGTCTTGAAGACTGGCAGACCCAGTCTTTGGCAGTGTCTGATCTGTTGAATCTCAAGTTGCGCGATAATCCACCATTCCTGGCATATCTTTCAGCTTGTGGAACGAGCCAGATTAAAGATAAACGCCTGTTAGATGAGAGTCTGCACTTGATCAGTGCATGCCAGTTGGCTGGCTTTAGGCATGTGGTAGGAACACTCTGGGAAGTCGGTGACGAGGCTTGCGTTGATGTTGCGGAGGCAGTCTACCAGGAGCTGAGAGATTCAGGCATGGATGATCAATCTGTGTGCCGGGGGTTGCATAAAGCTGTTCGGAAGATTCGTGATACTTGGGTGAAAGAAGCGCGTATGCGAACGGTCAAAGGGGGTCTTGATGCCTCGATTGTAAAGGTCAAGGATCACAAGAATGGCTTTGAAGACGAAATGAGTGACGTGCGATCAGCAAGGGATATTGTGCCGCTGGACGAGGACGAGAATGAAAGGCCTGCTCCTTGGGTCGCTTATGTGTATCATGGAAGTAGATAGTAGACTTCTCGGTATATACACTGTTGGCAGAGGTATTTATATGTCTTATCGGGATAGAAATACTGTATGTCAATTGCGGTCTCGGAATTAAATGATTGTCCATCTGAGCCGAGAAGACCAGTGACACACATGCTGCAAGCTCCAAGGGACATGCATTCCCAACGCGACCAATTGGCGTGCACGACATACTATCGGGGTCGAAGCGGCTGCAAGGGGTCGCAGATGACAAGTGACAACGCTTCTCAAGGGGTAAATTGCACTGTTTCAGGCGAATACTGGTGGCGCATAACCGCATTTTTTATGTTCCAGTTATCCGGTACAATTATCCATCCAAAGACACAGTGTTTTCTTTTGCACAGTAAACAATTAGGATATTGCTCTAGTGGCGTTGGTGGCTGGAAATAATGGTTCAGCCCTGCTTATCCCCATTCCAATACTTGGCTCTAAAAAGAAGGTTGTTTCATCCCTTGCGTTTAATCAAGGGGCTATTTGAACTCATGGCTTCCTCCGCATAATGCTGGGAACTGTCCGTCGCTTCCTCTTGCCTGGATCAATTTGATAATTGTTGCGATGGCGGTCTCTAATTCGGGCCCAGCATACAAACTGTGGTTCCTGGCGACAGGAATCGTCTTTTTGTTCTTTCTTCTCTTTGCTTTTTATACCGATTCTATAAAGTCGCCTTTGGAGTACGCCCATTCCAAGGCAGCGGAGTTCTGTAGCGAGTGAGTACCAACTTATACACATGGCCCTGGATGTTATTGACCACTCGCGACGAATAGTTCCGCGGCTTCACAAGCTACAACCGAGCCCGATCCCACAGAGGGAAAGTTCGGCAACTGCCAAGACCCCTATCGACGCCCAGGCTTTCTCGTCGTCCCAGCAGAGGAAGAAAGATACCGAGAGACCCAATGGATGCCATATACCAGCAAGCTCCTCAATTCTGAGGATCCAGAAACTGCAGCGTATCCTCCCCACCCAGGCGAGCTCATCTTCAACGATACAGACGTCCCACAAACATTTCTCAAAGGATCGGAGATACCTATACAATGGATGAAAATAGCAACAAGAGAGAACCGGCGCCGGCAAGAAGCGTTGAAGCATATCAAGAACGCAACCGCAGAAGACTTTGTCAGGATGAGAAACGACGGTGACCTAGGATGGCTCTGGGGCCGCCGAGTCGTATCATTCGGCGACTCTGTTGACAGACGAGCAGCCAGGTATGCCTGTCATGAATTCGGTAGTGACATGGTCTTCCCCAAACTCCATCCGATAGAGCAGTGGCCCATGGGCATCTGCGACATCCCTGCTCTCAACCTGACCTTCACTGCCTTTCATTCTGCAGGCGGCTTTACCTACAGGCCCGACTGGTTCTGGTACAAGCAGATGCGAATCATCCCGTTTGAGCGACGCTGGGAAGAACTCTGGCAACCGCATGAACGAGCGATCCAGGGACCCAACGGCAGACCTGACCTGATACTGTGGCAGAATGGCTTATGGGATCAACGAGGATTTCAAGTCGGCGGACAAAAGCACCACGAAGGCCAGAACGTCACCCTCATTGGAAGACACAGAAAGCTAGTCTGGGACGAACTGCACTTCTTCCTGGCTCGCACGAAGAAGTATGCAGAGATGATCATCAGGGAGTTTCCAGATACTCCTATGATGTTCAGAAGTTTGACGTATCATCAAAAGACTGGATCAGGAGATATCATGGTAATTGAGATGGACCGTCTTGGGCGGGCTTTGGCAGAGCAGTATGGACATGAGGTCTTTGAATGGGGTCGGATAATTAGTCTAATGGGGCATTGGTATGAGGATGGTACACATCCTGGCGAGGGGGCATTGAGTTGGTTATGGGGAAATATGATTCTTGAGTATCTTGCAAGATCAGCGGGATCGGGGCTTGGAGGCGATCATAGATTTCCCTATTTTGAGGGATGGGATAGGTGCCACGATGAGCTTGTTGGGTGGGGAGGGCGATAGAAGAGGTTAGCTATTTAAATGCACTCTTTACTGTTTTGAGTTCACGAACACGAATCAAATTGAATTTTCCAATGGACTACCTGTCTCCGATTGCATACTATGCATATTCTTATGCAAACTTCCCTCCTCTCAGCATATTCTCCAACTCCTCGTCCGTAAGAAAATCCCTGCTAAATGCCAGACTCGGTTGATGGACGACTCGTCCAGCAGCATGTGCAGAAGATTCAGCCTCGTCACTCTGCTCTGTCGCACCTATGGGCCTTTTCTGACCCCTAGGTTCGTGTGGACTTAGCGGTGCTTTTTTGGCGTGGTCGTTTCCGGTCTCCTTTCCATTGTTGCGGAATTTTTGTAATAAAGCCTCGCAGGATTGCAATTCCAGCCTCTTTACCTTGGAACACTTAGCGACAGGAAGGTCATCCGTAGACTCTTTCTCGTCTTCGATCACGATATATTCTTGCTGCGAGATCAGGCGCGTCCCAGCATTCTGGGGGAGCAAGCTGGCCTTGAGGGAACTTTGATAAGCTCGCCGCTTGAAAGGACGACCCGAAGGAAGCTCGGATTCATCATCAACTTCAGATACCACCCTCCAGCCCGTCGTTAGAGTGTGCCATTTCGTCACGAAAGAGTCTCTAATTGGAACTAGCATATTCTGCAGTTCCTCGCGGAACTCGCCAAGATCACTACCGACGCGATTATAAGACCAAGCGACCTGATCCCTGATTGCATTCTCGATATTGCAAATCTTTTCCGTCTTCTTGCCGTATAGCTTTGTTTCGAGTGAGGATCCGGGAGGAAACGACAGGAAGTCGGGTTTTATGCCATCATTGATGCCTGATGTATTTGATATAAAGATGCATAGTGATGGGTATACTTCAGGATCGCGATCACTTACCCAGACGTAAAGCATCTTTCGGTCATAATGGTAGAGCGACGAGGGCCAATCGGGGTCCAAGCAGCTTTGTGTAAGTTCTAGCTTGCCCTTTGGGTTGGACATAACATCCATCGTCGACGATATCCTGAATATAGGTGATGCTGGTTGGTTTTTGCCGACTTGGTGCTTGGAGTAAGTGCTATACAGAAATTCACGTGCCCTTGCCCGTGGGCAGAAACTTATGAACGCATCCCTGGGCATGGTCTGTGAAGACTCAGTTACAGTCGGCAAAACTTCCCATCTCCGGATCCGAGCGCTCCTACCCAGGTATCCAGAGCCTGTCGCGAGACACAGTCTTGTGATGCATGAAGCCAAGTTCTGTTCAGCCGTCCGTTCCAGCAGAGCCCCAAAGGCAGCCAGAGATCCAACCACCGGAGCCCGCTCAGTTAGCTTCACTGAAGGAAGAGGGATACCGGCAATTCTTGCAAGATCCTGGATCAGTGATGCCGCGACAGCAACGTAGTTTAACTCTCTGGTTTGCTCCCAGTCCATGTTGAGATAGAAGAAGGATGTGGCCACAACATAAAAGACTTCATCAGGATGTGCCATGTTGGAGAGGTGTCTTTCAGTGTCTGTCCAAAGGAGCTCCAGCTCATCCAGCATATACGCCTCGACCCGGATCGAATCCTGAATACTTGCGAGCAGTGAAGCGGTCAGCTTTCTGGGACCCTCGCGGGAATCGATCGTACCGAGAAATTCGTCAACGTTATTCTCGGTGATGATTAGACCGACAAACTTGGTGTGTATAAATCTTGCGTCTCGCAAGACCCCTTTTTCACAGTCAAACTCATGCAGTGGATCCTGAAGTGGTTGGCTGTTTCGCACTTCATTCGTGCCAGGACTGGTACAGGCCCAATCTCTCACGTTTCCTGTCAGGGAGAAGATATCTGCATCCCGAGCCAGGCTAGCAGAGTCGGATGCTGTGAGCTTATACAGACTGCGAGCAATTCCTTCGCGGTAAATGTCCCGAGCCCAGTCTGCGATATAGTCGATGATGAGGAGAAGTTGAAGGGCGCAATCCAACGAGTCCACGCCGCCACTCCAGAGACGAACCACTCGCTATGAGCCATGTTAGATAAGAAATATCTTTTTATGGAACACAGTACCTACATAAGACGTCTTATCGGGGGTATTGTGGATGTAAGCAGCAAATACTCTCCATTGCTCACCCTTGTACGACAAAAACCACACAAGCGGACCTCCATCCCATTCCTTATCCTCCTCCGCCGCCAGAGCCAGTTGGTGCTGGATGGAGAGAAGCTCTCGAATAGCGAAAGCTGTCTGAACCTGGATGTCAGTGAAAGCATCGCTGCCCTTCTCGGATTTTGCTTCAATCACAAGAAACGGGAACACAAGAGGGTCCCCATCGAGCCTGAACGGACTACTCCTGATATTTTCGGCCAGATCTAGGAGCCGACCTAGTCTTTCGGTAACCTGAAGCCCATAGACGCGATCAGGTCGATCTTCGCGCTTTGGTAGCTCGGCGCGCAATTCGGTGGAGTACAGAATTGCTTCTTCAGCTCTGTCGTCAAATAGAGGGCTGATACCTTGTTCTGGACTAAAATACACTGTTTAAAATCGGCTCAGTAGCTTACTAGTGGCTTATACTCACATATCTCTAGATAGACCATTCGGATTACAGTTACAGGGCTGACGCCTCCTCTGTCGAGCTTGCAGAGAATCGGCGTCATCCTCGTCTGATTGACTGGTGGCAGTGACTTCTTGCTCAGATCGCCAGAGACGACCACGACAATTTTGACTAATAAATCAGTAACAGAATTATCGACAGAGGTCTAGACAGAGACCTACCACGCGATTTCGACAGAAAACCGAGCCATTACTTCTGATTCAAGCGACAAGCGCCATCCACTCTCATTCTTCCTACTTTCAATACAGAGCTTCGCTTTCTCTGTAATGCGCTTTGCACGTCGCTGCACCTGATATCTCCATGGCGACCTTATAAAATCTGCTGATATGCTCTCACGGTATTGCGAGTAATCGGTTCTTCCGAGTTGGCGAATATGTTCAAATATTGTGTTGCAAGTGCTGGGCCACTGCGGATTGGCGATTGAGTCAATTGGGCCATCAAAAACAATGTTGTATTTCTTCATCAGCTGTCGCTGAATTTCACGTTGATTGGGAGACATTTTGAAGGCGTAAACGATGGTATGACGAGAATTGTAATTGTTTGTGAGTATGGAACTGGCTTTGCTAAGGACATGGTGTCGGGCCTGAAAAGCGGCCGGCTGAGATGCTGAGCCATCCATGGTGATGTTTCACTTGTCGCGCGCGTAGGCTTGCATATGCAGTTGGGCCAACAAACACAGTTGAAGGTCAAAAATAGTGCGCGAGGATCGATTACTGTGCTTTCACAATCCCGATGCTTACAGGAGAGTCCCAAATAAATGTTTCGTCAATTCATTGCCATAAAAACAAGTCGCTATCTGTTGTATTTGTTCCCCATTGCCACTTCCATGCTCCCATTGCCTCGTACGTCATTCCGCAGCCCCATTTGTTCATTTGCCGTGCTGTTATTATGTGTCGCGTGACTAGCGTCAATTGATGCACGATGCATTTAGGGAACGGGGTCGTAGCCAGAGTTGCGCATGTGAGCCTGGCGGTTCGAGAAGAGGTAGTAGATGATCATTCCGACAACAGGGAAGAGGAAGACAACGAGACACCAGAGAATCTTGTGCGAGACGGGGCGGTTCGACTGAAGGACCTCAACTGTTGACATTGTTAGCATCATTTAGACAAGGAGGAGGCATGGAAATACGTACTCCAGACAAGAATGTCGAGAACCAAAATGATGAAACCGATAATTCCACCACCAGTTCCATAATGCCACGGCTGAGCACCAGTAACAGTGACTTCGTCAGCGATGGGAGCAGCAAAGGCAAGAGTAGCAAGCCAGAGCTGGAGGAAGGCGATGACAGCGTTGTGGAGCATTTTGACGACCTTTTTGCAGTACTATTTGGTGGTTTGAGTGAAAGAGGATGTTGATACAGAAGAAGAGGGGAAAGGAAGAGGAGAGAAGCCTTTTTGAGAGGAATCAAGCTTACGACGAGACTGGGCACATGATACATTCACTCTGACGTCATTGATAACAACGGAAGCCTAAAACGTCAGATTCAAGTTTGACCAATCAATCACCGATCATATCATTCGATCGACGATCGAAGATGCTTGTTTTGATTACTCAGAAGCCTTATCTTATCTCAACATACCAATCATTATTCCTTCTCCTCAACATCAGTCTTTTCCAGCGCAACAGCCTGAGACGGCACTGCATCTTCACCATCAAAAATAACAGCCATTTGCTCCAACGTATGTCCTCGTGTTTCGGGATAAGTAAAGTAGACGACGAAGATAAAAATAAAGAGAATAATGGCGAATACGATGTAGTACTTCCATTTAATCGCGTCGAGGGCAATGGCGTTGACAAAGGAGTTGAAGAAGATTGATGCGACTGTTGTGCACCAAGCAACTGTAAGACCACGAGATCGGAGAGAGAATTGCCAAATCTCGCAAGGGTAAGCGACCAAGAAGGGTGTTCTAAATATGTTAGCTGTGACAATATCGAAACATCAGTGAAACTTACAGTCCGATGTCATATCCCGCAAAGAATATGAACAGGAACGGCACGACAGCCAATCCAACTGATGAAGCACCAGACTTGGCAAATGAAGCGCTGAGTGCAGTGACGACAACGAATGACAAAAACATGACGCTCGCTGAAGTCAAGAACAGGAATCTTCGACCTAGTCGATCAACACTGACTGCTGCAGCTGTAGCCCAAAGAAGATTCCAAACATTGAGACAAGCCGAAATAAGAGTCTGCTCCGTCGTGGTCTTCAAACCAACAGAGTCCAAGACAAGAGGCAGATAGTACGAAACAACACCATTGCCCGCCCACTGAGCAACAAAACCAAGCGTGACCGAAATAAAAAGTCGATGCCGGTTTCCCTTGGTCTTGAACATGTCGAGATAAGATGCACTCTTTGCAGCATCCTTCTCCGCCGTGATAGCAGCCTCGATCTCCATCATCTGCGTGCTCACAATCGGATCATCCCTGTTCCCACCAGAATGATACGTCGCAATAACATCCGTCGCCTCTTCCAGCCTTCCAACACTAACATACCATCTCGGACTCTCCGGCGCCATCAGAAACCCCGGGAACGCACAGAGCGGTAAGAAGATCTGAAGTAAGACGGGAATACGCCAGGACCAGTCATTGGGGATAACACGGCACGCAAACGTGACCCATCCACAGATCGTACCGCCTACATACCATCCACACATAAACAGCGCACTCGCAATAGCTCTATGCGAAGGATACGCAATCTCATTGATGAGCACAGGTGCAGAGTTTCCCAAAAAGCCAGCAGCTAGACCAATGAACAATCGAGCATACGTAAAGGCTTTTTCGTTGGGTGCACCAGCTTGCATGCCGACGCCGATTATGAGGAAGAAGTAGCCCGCGTAGAGACCCGGTTTGCGGCCGTAGCGGTTGGAGCACCATGCTGCGAGGGGAGTGCTGAGGCCGTTGCCGAGCCAGTATATTGCTGTGATCCAGCCGAGATATGCGCCGGTGGGGTGGTGCATGAATGTGTTCCAGGTGTTGAGGGCGAGGAGGGAGCCCATGAGGCCGCCGTCGTAGCCATTTGCTGAGGCTGTTGGGGAAGTTGTTAGTAGAGATTTGAGGTGTTTGTGTTGAGGACTTACAGAAGAGTACGAGTGATAGAATGATGGAGTTGAGCTTGATCAAGTGGCTCGTCTTCCACCATGGTTGATGGGATGGCCCATGGCCAACTTCAGTTACACTGCCCATATCGGCCGTAAAACGACGAAGATAACTTCAATCAGAAAATAAAGGCAAGGATCAACTCAAAAAGGTTACCGAAGTTTGTCGAGGAAGTGCCTGTGCCGATCATCTAAATGTTGCCTTGGTGAGGATATCCACAAGTCTATATACTCCTCCCATACGCGCTTTTGACAAACGAAAAAAATCCACCAAATAACTCCATTTAAAGTATCACATGGCACACTAAGCTCTGCCAAAACCCCAGAGTAATCCTGCCCATGGGGAATCAGACGTTTTCGCGTCTCCCCATACCGCTAGAAAATTACAAGGGCGATGTCGCATTGCGGAGATTTGCTGGTGGGGACTTCACGTAACGTATTTGGGGGAACTGTTACGAGGCGGAGAATTGGCATGAAATATTGAAGCTTAGCTTGGGTACTGGCGTGGTTTGGTGGGGAGGCATTTCTCCGCCCCTTGTAAAGAACTCGGCAGATGTTTTCGGGGAGTACTTGGGAGAAAGAATCGGTGCATCATGCGAGTAATTCTTGGAATGATGTTTAATAGCGTATGATGATCATCATTGCAATTTTGCTCCACTTAAGAGAAAACATGGACTGGCTGTGGCTCCTGGCGGAGATTCACGAATCTCATGACGGAGCACGAGGATGAGAATGCTAGGCCGCGATCCTCATGAACTATATAGCCCACTAACACTTTTGGTTAGTTAATCGCATTGCTATTCGAGCTAGAGTCCCTTGCCTTGTCAATGATCCATCTCATCATCCCTTTGCCAAACACGAGTAATTGAGATGAGGTATACCAGAATGGATGTCGAGGCCCTCATACAGCAACTGACCCTTGAGGAGAAGGTCCAGCTCACTGCTGGTAAGACATAACAACACTCATAAACACTACATGTAACATCCCTGACTGACTGAAATGACTAGGAGTCGGTTGGTGGCACACAACAGCAATTGAACGCCTCTCAATACCCCCAATCCGGCTCTCAGATGGCCCCAACGGCGTAAGAGGAACTCATTTCTTCGACAGCACCCCATCATCATGTCTTCCATGCGGCACCGCCCTAGGCGCAACATGGGACACTGATCTAATCTACCGTCTTGGTCAATTACTCTCTGATGAAGCCCACGCCAAAGGTGCACATGTCCTTCTCGGTCCTACCGTCAACATACAGAGAGGTCCATTAGGCGGAAGAGGCTTTGAATCTTTTTCCGAAGATCCTATTCTCTCGGGTATCTTGGCAGGGCACTATGTACGTGGTGTGCAGAAGAATGGTGTTTCTGCTACGATGAAGCATTTTGCTTGTAACGATATGGAGAGTGCACGTATGGCTGTTGACGTCCAAGTCACGGAGCGAGCGCTGAGGGAAGTGTATCTTCTTCCGTTTATGATTGCCGTTGAGATGGCGAGCCCAAGGGTGTTCATGACGGCGTACAACAAAGTCAACGGCACACATGCACCAGACAACCATCATCTACTGCAAGATATCCTGCGCGATGAGTGGAAGTGGGATGGCCTGGTTGTGAGTGACTGGTTCGGCACGTACAGCACAACTGAGGCTATCAACGCTGGACAAGATCTCGAAATGCCAGGTCCTACAAGATGGCGTGGTGAGACTTTGGTGCACGCTGTTACGTCGAACAAGGTCAAAAGATCAACGCTGGATGAGCGTGTGAGGAATGTTTTGAAGTTGGTCAAGCATTCTATCGAGAACACCAGCATACCTCCAAATGCACCAGAGACTCAACTTCAAAGCGAAGAAAATAGTCGCCTTCTTCGAAAAGCTGCTGCCGAGTCGCTGGTGTTGCTCAAGAATGACAATGCAGTTCTGCCACTGGATCCTGCGAAGAAAGTGGTGGTGATTGGGCCCAATGCCGATATCAGCACTTATTGCGGCGGTGGAAGTGCAAGTCTTCGAGCATACCATACCGTTTCCCCCCTAGAGGGCATCAAAGGTATCGCGAAAGATGTTTCTTTCACCCAGGGGCTTTATGGTCATCGATCACTGCCTCAAATAGGCAAACTTCTAAAGACGGTTGACGACCAGCGTCAAGGTTTCACATTGCGCATCTACAACGATCCACCTCCAACTTCAGTGCCAGATACGCGCAAAGTCCTCGAGACGAGAATTCTTGATGACTCAAATATCTGGTTTGTGGACTATGAGCATCCAGCGCTGGAGCAGATATGGTACGCTGAGATCGAGGGTGTCTTGACTCCGGAGAAGACGGGAGAATGGGACTTTGGTCTTTGTGTCCACGGCACCGGCGAGCTCTTTATCGATGGTGAGCTAGTAGTCTCAAATGTCGTGGATCAAAAGCCAGGAAGTTCATTCCTCGGTTGCGGTACCATCGAGAAGACAGGGAGCAAGATGCTTGAGGACGGGAAAAGCTACAATGTCGTTGTACGCTGGGGCTGCGACAAGACTTCTGATCTCAAGGTTTCTGGAGTTGTTGACTTTGGGCAAGGCGGCATGCGTCTTGGAGGTTGTTCCAGACTTGAACCACGACAGGCACTTCAGAATGCTATTGAGTTGGCCAACAGCGTAGATCAAGTCGTTCTTTGCGTTGGAACAAGCGGAGAGTGGGAGAGTGAGGGTCAAGATAGAGCAAACATGTCTCTTCCTCCTGGCAGTAACGATCTGATCTCCGCAGTCCTACAAGCGAACCCCAACACAGTGGTACTCATTCAGAGTGGCACGCCTGTTTCTATGCCGTGGGTCGACCAAGCTAGTACCATTGCGCAAGCGTGGTTTGGCGGCAACGAAGCCGGGAATGGAATCGCCGATGTGCTATTTGGTGCTGTCAACCCTGTAAGTAAATCCCAGTCACATTATAATGTTTTGCTAACAGTTCTAGGCCGGCAAACTACCAATCACAATGCCTAGACGCGTAGCGGATAACCCCAGTGCCTTGAGCTTCCGATCAGAAGGAGGCCGGGTTCAGTACAGCGAAGACGTGCATGTCGGCTATCGCTGGTACGACACGTTGGATATTGAGCCTCTGTTCCCATTTGGATATGGACTGTCTTATACCACTTTCGCGCTTTCTGACTTGCACATTGCAGAGCACGTTATCTCTGAGAGCAACAAGTTGATGGTGAGTGTCAATGTGAGCAACACTGGCTCGCGATCAGGCGCTGCTGTTGTGCAAGTTTACGTCAAGCCACCGCATCCAACACCACTTATTGCTTCTGCTCTCGATACTATCACGAGGTCTAGCAAGGAGCTCAAGGGCTTCGCAAAGGTTCACCTTGAGGCAGGAGCAAGTGGCGTTGCGAAGATTGAACTGGATGTGCTCCGGGCTACGAGTTACTGGAGTGAGAGAGAGGGCTACTGGTGTAGTGACGCGGGAGACTATACAGTTCTTGTTGGTATGAGCAGTAGATGTGAGTTTCTGGAGAAGATGTTTACGGTTGGAAAGTCTACGACGTGGAGGGGACTTCGGTCATGATGAAAGTTGACTACCCTACATTTTAATAAACTTCATTAGCTTTTCAATAGTTCAACTCATAGAAGCCGAATTGACGCATCTCGATTAATCTTATCGAAAGGCGTCGTCCTTTTCACCGAGTCCTTGAAAGTTCTCCACCGACTTAGGCGTAGAATTGCGGCTCCGACCAAAATGAGCTAACGAAAAAGCCCAAGCGGCACATGACACCCAGTAGCCATTTCAGCGGGTCTTGTTTAACTCCGCAGTCTCTATTTCTCCGCCTCATCAACCCCAGAAAGTGTCCCGACTGATCGGTTACCTATCATGGCAGCAACAGACGCAGACCCCAGTACATCATTGCTGTCAACTGACAATGAAGCTGATGAGTCTATCACGGCTCGCGGAGAAAAAGCGAGACAACTGACGACAAGGGCATGTGATGCGTGTCGTGCCCGGCGGAGGAAGTGCGTGTTTCCGAGAGATGGTGCAGGAACAGCGTCGCATTGCGTTGGATGCTCGAGGCTGCATATTCAGTGTAGCTTCGACATACCTACAAGACCTCGGGGGCCAAAGAGAAGAAGGTAACCTAACCGAAACTTGGAGCTGCCGCGTCATTTGAAAGCCTGGCTAACAAGGAACAGGACTCAACCAGCTGCAGTCATTTCTCCAGAATTACATGTCGAAAGCCCAACCCATTACGAAGAAGAAGAGACGCTCCATACAGAAGTCCCGACACCTCTTGGAAACTCTCATCTGAGTCTGGCATTCGTATCATCGCCAAATGCACCATCACCAAGCCGTCCACCCATTCACAGCCATGTCGCGCACTTCACCCAGCCTCAAAATGTCGAGTTGTTCGAGCATCAGTTCCAAACCGATGAAATATGCCCCCGAAACTTATTCATGACCATCATGGCTGATTACATTAACCACATATACCCGCTTGTTCCTGTCGTACATCTCCCGACCTTCCGCGCCGACTTGGCATCGAATAAGGATGTTACGGACCTCGACACTCTGCTACTCTTTGTTTCAATCGCCGCTTTGACGGTGGGCTTGCTGCCATCCAAGTTTGACAGTTATCACGCCCTGGCCGCCCGCTTTGGTACTCGCACAGCTATGATCAGTCACTGTTCTCAGATGTGCATTCGTCTTCGCCCTGCAGGTTACTGGGATCATATCAGCCACCGGAAATGGGCCATGGCATACTGTCTCTCGATCGGAGTGTTTCAAGTTGGACAAATCAACCAAAGCCGCATGTTTGAGGCGGAGTCTATGCAACTGGCGCGACTACTCGGGATGCACATAGTCTCCGAGTATGAAGGCCTGAATCCGATCGAGACTCAACTTCGGAAGAAATCATTCTGGCTACAGCTCTACACTTTCGCGTAGGTGCACACTGCCGCCAAACGCTTTTACTAGCTTACAAATGCGTAGACACTCCAAGATTCAGCCCGGTAGGTGCAACTACTTGACATACCTCGACAACTATACCCTTCGTGACGTCAACTTTGCTGCATTGGAGCCTCTCAACATCGTCGACGAGAACATCACAGAAACTGGCATCGTTGGCCAACTCCCCTCAACGCCATCTGTCGGGCTACCAAACAACACCGACTCCGCTGATGATGCCCAATTTCACTCCACAACCGTGTTCATAATGGCCTCTCGCGCATTTCTCTTGGGGATGAGAGAGTCCATGTTCAACGATGGCTGCAATTGTGGTTTCGGAAGATCCCCAGAAGAACGTCTTTCGAAGCTCAGAGATCTTCTTGATCAGCTGAGATACATACTCGATGGTCTGCCAACGCACATGCGCCAATGGGGACCGGGTGATAACTACCAGTCTTTCGACAGCAATGAGAACCGCCAAGGCGCCTTTACCGAATCTCATATCGAGCATTTGCAGAACGAGAGCACCAGAGCCAACTTGCACGTCAGTCACTTGTGGCTTCAGAACTTTCTCTTAGACAAGATGGATGTCGCCTTACAAGAGATGAAAGATAGAGAGGGACATGACGCGTATATCACAACTCAACTTAAGCAAAACTGGAGAGATCGTGAAGACGTTGCTCGACAATTGCTTCATATCCTCCACAGCATCCCCCATGCGTACTTAGAGCCCAACGGTCTATATCTTGTAAGTCTCACCTTCTCGTCATGGTGTTACCAAGTACTAATACTTTGTGTTAGATCTACAAAGTGCGTAGCATTGCTAGTTCTCTGCTGAACTGTCCATTTGAAATGGATAGGCAGCTTTCCCGGCGGGTTTCGGAGTACATACAGGAGTTTACAAAAGTGCTGTCATACCTCGATCGGAGCGAGATTGTGAACACCGACGGCCTTAGGAGTTGGATTGACGAGGGCCAGCATACGAATCACGACAGCTAGGACAGGGTGATCCTCTTCGGATGATTTGTGAAACAATCTCTCGCGATTTGATACAGATGTCACGCAAATGGTGCTTGCGTTGTGATCGTTGTTTTGTAAAGGGAATATCGACAACGAAGTATTGCCGCTTCATGGATGGTAGCTCAGGCTTCCCTCAGGCTTGGCTCAGTCGTTGCTCACCCTCAGCTCAGGCGACCCACCTGAGCCATCAGAATTCCCTTCCTGTGTAAGCCTGGGATGCTCGGAATCGTCACCTTCCAACTTTACTTGTGTACGCGTAGTGAAATCAGCCCGAAAGTTACAGGACAGCTGCACTGCCTGCCCAGTCCCTCCCAGCGTTTTCTATAAGAGGGTGTCATTATCCATCGCAATATCCAATACTCCCCAGCTCAAACCTCTTCACTACCATATCGCTTGATTGACTAAAAATCACTCTTTTCTGATCTCTATGATATTTTCAATAGCTAATAATAAGCAGCACGGGCATAAAGCCCAAAACCCTAATGAGCTTATAGAAAATGTAATACTAAATGGCTTTTCTTATAACTATTATTAACTTAATTCATACCTAGTTAAAAGAAACCTTATAAAGTAAAGTAAAGAAAGACATAATTATAAGCTTAAATTATAAAAAGTATAAGTAAAAGTTAAATATTAATTAATTATTATTAACATAATTTAAGTATAAAAGAAAGTTTTAAAGTTAATATTATAAAATATATAAATCTTAAAATATTTTATTAAGGTCCTTATGTAATGGTTAGATTTAACTATATTAAACTAAGCCGTGCTAGGTTTATTGTTGGCAGATGACATAGGGCGTAATACTAAGTGAGGTAAAGTATTATATCTCTTAATAGTAAATTTAATGCATATTAAGCTTAATTAATATAAAGAAGTTTTATTTATAGCTAATAAGCTAGAATCTATAAAAGTGTAAAATAAGTATAGTTTATATATTAATATTTATAAAGTATTTAATAATACTTTATTAAAGACTAAAGTATTAATTTTTTAATTTTAAATTAATATTTTAATATTTTAATTTTATTATAATTAATTAAAATTAATAAATTAAAAATTAACCTTTTAATTTATATATAATTAATAAGAAAAAGGTAAATTTTATAGAGTATATATAATATAACTATAAAGATTATAATATTATTTTTTCTTTTTTTTAAGCTTTATCCTTAAGGCTATATATATAATAATTATAGTTTCCAAGGGATAAACTAGTCCATTTTAGGTTTATATTAGCAGATAATATAGGGCATAATACTAAGCAGTATAAAGTATTATATCTCTTAATAATTAAGTAATGCTTATTAGGCTTATTAATATAAAATGCTTTATTAATAGCTAATAAGCTAAGTCCTATAAAAGTGCTAATAAGTATATTCTATATACTAAAGGTAGTTA
>NJCR01000257.1:0-16405 GCA_002234235.1 Fusarium hostae
CTGTCTTCAATCTGAGACAGTCATCGATGAGATAATACAGGAAGGCTTTCTTTCAACGCCGTTTGACGATTATTCAGTCGAGGAAGTGGAATTCTTGAGAGAAAAGCTACCTGCGTCGATTGGTTTGGGCCAATTTTTCCTGAAACTGATTGCGGAATTCGGTTGGGGTGCGATGGTAGTTCCAGGTCTCTTCATTGAGGTGGACGAGTAGGTTACGAGTCGGAATTATACAATATGCCAATACTGACTACATCTTCTAAAGCTTGAAGGAGATTGGACAGGGGGAGCTTGATGAGATCATGGAATTGATCCACTATCATTACGGCACCAAAGCCTGGAGGAAAGAGCTGCTTGATATATCCCCCACGGTCTTTACATTGATAACGCAGGGAATTCCCGAGGGCCAAACGCTGAAGATCCTCACTGTGCCAGATGGGGGTGAGACCGGACTGGCAGACTCGCCGCTGAGCGAATGGTTTCGCTTCATTCCAATCACCAACGGAAGGCCATATAGGGCGCCTGAGAGCCGATTCTTGCCACGAGAAGAGAGCATACTGCGACGAGTACCTTGCCCAGCCTCTACAAGCCCTGAGTTGGAAGGCCAAAAGAATACTTCAAGTGTTCTCACAGCAATTTGACGACGGTCTCACAACACCCGAGACCCTACTCAAGAATTATCAACCGAAACGCATTGCGTTTCCTGTTTTTGACCAATTATCGTCTAGCATTCGCCCCATATTTCTCCTGATGGAAACGCACTGCGTTTCTCATACCGCCCTAATGAAATCAGAAAACCTAAAACACGAAACGCGTCGCGTTTCCGTCGGCTGACCCTTGTCCATCAATCCAAGATGCAAGAAAGGCCATCAACGGGATGCCCAACGCCTCTTGCTGAACTACCATGGATTGCTGGAATCAGCTGTCAACGGTTTTCCCCTTCCAGGTCAGGCAACAAATGGTTCGAAATCGACCAAAATAGCAAGAGACAGAAGATAGGCAAATCAAAAAGCGAAGGCATCTCCCCCAATGCCACGGGCGACGTTTGAGAATCTTACCCAAAGAATAGCTATATGACAAAACTCATCGTACAGTTCGCGATAGGCGCAAATGTTCTCAGAATGTAAAAACTTGTAAGTCTATAAAATTTAACCACGGGATTATAATAAAATATTTTTTTTCCTTGAATAAATGCTTCGAATATGATTAATTACTGGATTTAACTGTAGACATTGGATTTGATGTACGTCAGTTCGCAAGGGTAGCCTGTACACAGCACCCAATCAGGAGCTTACCTCAACTGCCGCGCAGAGACATGGCGGTCGCACTTACATCAGCTCTCATTAACAGAAGAAAAGTAAGTTTACCTTAGAATCAGGTAAAAGGGGTTTGAGCCGCTGTGGATTTGGAAAAAGATATTCTCTAATTTATTCTTACATTTCTGCTAATACTGTTACGTTATCGATTATTGAGTCATTATAATGGAATAATGCCGTCACCGTCCGACCGTGACGACTTCCTCTTATGGATTAGTACGGTCTTTGAGAACGTGACCATTCCCCAATTTGGCTAGCGCAGATAAACTGTCCCATATTATCAAGAGCCCCGCACCAAAAGGAAACTAGAGCGAGGAATTTCGTCACTCTCAACGACATCCAAGGGAGGGGGTTAGCTAGAGTCTATTGAGGTGAACATATAGTAGATTGTCATAAGTGGGCTTTCTCTTTATAGTCAATATGATGCCATTCTAATTGATATGGAGGCGCGCTTTGTTGATGTGATTAGGTGACTGCGTAATTGAGAGGGGTTAGTTGGAGATAGGGTAGAAGCGATATTTGGCTGGGCAACAAGCTCAATTGGGAAGTTACCCGGTTTGGTTGGACCAAGTGACAAGCCTCATCCTAGAGACAAATTACCAAGAGTTGGAACCGTTGGGAGAAGTAATGACTAAATGCGGAAGATGCATCTAAATGGAATTAGTATTCCTTACAGATTAATACCTACACAAATATATTCTATAACTGACATAGTTTTACAATTAAAAACCCCATCCTCATCGTTTATGATCAGCCAATCATAGTGTATTTAGTCACCGGTCTTATCCAATCAGAGCGTTGTAGTGGAGATGACACCGTGGTTGGCCTGTGTAAGCAGAAATATGGGTCCTTGCTCGACCCCGGTTCGCGAATCACGTCGCGAACCGCAAACCTCCATCGACGAAGCCGCAAACTGACCGACATCACGAATTGCATTGCGACAGCATTCTAGTGTGTTGAGCAGCATTTCTTAATCATTGAGAACATGTAAATCATAACGCGACAGTTTCAGCGCCTCCACCACCGACCGTACCGCACCGTGCCGACAACTTCCTGGCATCACGACCCCGGGAATCTAAAATCACATCGTCAACGGTCCCGAATGCGCCACCCATGACGACTCTGGTGACGACCCGGCGGCCGCTTTAAGTAATTGGCATGAGCAACGAGCACGGGCGACGGTTGAGCAAGCGTCCCGCTGCAGCGGCGGCGACAGATTATGAGCACGACGATGACTTCGCATTTGTGCGAAAATCGAAGAGAATTAAGACGGACAAGACAGATAAACCGAAGCCGGAAGCAGTGTCAGAGCCAAAGGCGGAGCCAGTGAAGAACTCTACAAAGGGACGACCTGCGGCGAAGCAACGCGCTACTAAAGCACCGACGACTAATGGAACGTTTGTGGAGGAGGAGCCGTCCGAGAAAGAAACGAACGCGACAACAAAACCCGCGAAGAGGAAGAGTAGCAGACGAAAAGCGAGTGTTAACGCGTCGGATGAGCGAGAAATCAAGGTTCCTAAGAGACCATCAATCAGGAGGAGCACGCGACGATCTGGGGAAGCACAGGAGGAAGAAGCCTCTCAACCAGCACCAGCATCCATACCAGAATCCGAACCTGAGCCCCAACCAGAACCAGTACCTGAAGCAGTACCAACTTCCCATATCAATGAAGCGCCCAAGAAACGCGGATTCCGCGCAAAACCTCCTAGACCGCCTCCGGACTGGGATAAATCGCCGCAACGCATACCGCCTGTGCAGTCGGCCACAATTGCTCTGCCTATGAGCGATACGCCCATCATTAACAGAAACAAGGAGATGCGGAAGAAGGGTGGCAATAGCAACAGGCGGAGCAGTTTGGGTAACCGTGGAAGAAGGGCGAGCTCTTTGATCGAGAGCGGCCAAACAGCAATACCCCACCGGGAGGTCAACCCGGCGGATTTTTACAAACACATTGAAGCCGAAGGCTTGACAGAGCCTCGGCGTATGAAACAGTTGTTGACCTGGTGTGGCGAGCGCGCTCTGGCAAGGAAGCCTCCTCATGGCACACCGAATTCTAATGCTATTTTTGGTGCTCGTGCTATTCAAGACCAACTGCTGAAAGATTTTGCGGCTCGATCTGAGTTCTCAGACTGGTTTAGTCGAGAAGATGACGCGCCAAAAATTCCTGTAGTGTTGAGGCCCAACCCCAGAAACATGGAGTTAGACGAGAAACTGGCTCAACTCAAAATCAACATCAAAAGATTACAAGATGAGAAGAAGGCATGGCAAGCAATACGAAAACCATTGCCTGCGCAACCGCCTCTCTTCTATCAAGGCGAGACTGGGCGTATTGTTCTACCAGACTTCGATCTATTAGGTCCAAACGAAGGCAAGATCAGAGGATTCCTGGCAGACGAGACAGCATCATTCGCCGCTGTTCGGTCTCAGACCGAATCAAGGTTGCGGACTATTCAGTCGTCACTCGAGTTTCAGGTGGACCAACTTGCCGACAACGTTCACAAGCTCGAGCAGCGGGTTCTGGTTGCGGGCAAAGAAGCGGATAAAGTCCTTAGTGTTAGTGTCCTACGACTTCGACAACGTGACAAGCGGGAGAAGGCGAGCGCAAGAACAAGGGACATGCCAGTCATCGAGGTTCTAAGGAGCCTAGGGAATATTCTACCTGAAAGAGGCGGGTGAAGGAGCAATCATCCTTTAAGTTTACACCTGCAGCAGAGCGGTCGTTCCATCCAACCCTGTAAAAGGCCCACTGCTGTGACAGTTGACTTAGTTTCGTCTGCTAAGCATGCGGTAGCGCCGTGATCTTATTTCCGTACTACATATCCTGACCCTACAGTGGGATGCAAAAAGTTTGAGGATCTTTGAAGGTACCAAAGCAGCCCGGTCTAGCCATGCAGTGTGTCGAGGAGTTTGCCCAACTGCCAAGTCAGACTTGGCAAGACTGGCAAGAGCTGATTTATTTTTTGCCTCATTGAGGAGGGCTGAGACATTTATAGAGATTTATCCTGGGCAGGAATCGTCTTAGCATAAGCAGTTCATTTCCAGCACCAAATAATCGCTCAAATAGCGGCTATTAATCATGAGAGCCCAGCCGCCTATCGCATCCCTGCCAGGGATAGATATACAGAAGTAAGTATTCCTATCACGCCATTGACCATTGTGGGCTTTCATCATCTAGGCCCGTCGCTACAAAACGATGGTAGGGTTACGGTTTCTCGGTTACCTCGGTTTACGCATAACGATATTTACCACAAGTCCGCTTTTGGCCCAGAAAGTGTAGATAAATAGCAACGGACACCAGCCTCAAAGCAACTTCAACAATCAAATGAGCAACGCCTCAACACAATGGGCTCTCCCGGTACCTAACCATTGTATGCTGCTTCAGTATTGCCTGGCCAATGCGTATTAAGTTCGATAGATAGGGATTGAATCGTTCTTGGCTGCCTTATTATTCTGAGGTAGGCTGTGTTACATATTACACGTCAGTGTAGCTTCTTGACGTAAAGGTTAAGCCTAGTTTCATATGAACAGGGTAAAACAATGGTAAGCACTAGTTCAAGCTCGAAATGTTTGGTTTGCTCATTAATTATGCCCGACTCGAGTCTCTGAGATGCTTTCGGCCGTATTTACATCATAACTGGCGCGATGACCTTCGGCCAGCATCAGAACGAGGATACGGTAACGCAAGTCTTGGAGGGGCGACAGTAGAAAAGTGACCGAAGGATATTTACATGGCATAATCCCCGAATCCTTCAATAAAAGAACTGTTAATCTCTACATTAGCCTACGGATAGATCCAAGGTCTATTATTAAAATTCTCGACTAGGTAGAATGCGGTGTTATCAATAGCCGATGCATATACGAAAGCTTCTCGCAGCCACATGCAAACATATACGGGGCCTGCATGCTAAGTAAGTTATTTTCCGTATTCCCATTATTCAGTGTCCGCACTAACTAGTTAAGTGCTGACCTGACACAGTGAGAATGGTCATCAATCGTGCTTGTTGATGTTATCATTGACTGAACGACTGTATCAAGTGGAAAGACAGGTCAGTAGCCCAAGTGGTCAACCAAGCACAGTAGAATATCAAACAAGTGTATTGAATAAACATAGTTATGGTGATACAATAGCAGTTCATCCGTTAAGCATAGAGAAGTATGGGTTATATGTCAGGCACGAACAGAAAGCTCAGTTCCGTATGGACTTGTTGAAGATTAGAGGCTATAATAAAGCTATCAGGTAACTAATTGGCTTCCCTAGCACTGTGGTATCATCAAGAGCAAGACGCATTGTCCGAATGCGACGCCAACAATAACGTAACCACATACACAATAGAGTATATAATTCATGTCGAGGGGGTTAATAGCCTGATTGTTGATATGTCGTCAATCATCGGTAAGTGGATTAATTAATTAGGCTGAGAGTACGCATCGGTGGCATTCTGATAGCCTAAAGTTATGACATCTCTCATGGACTCTAAGCGTTAACAATGGTACGGAAATCTAAGAATAACCTGAATCTACTGCACCTAAAGGTTAAAGTTCAGAAAAGTTTTATCAAGCATGTTCCCGTACCTGTTCATAGATGTATAATAATCGCTAGATGCCTCCGCACTTGAGCTTGGTTTTGTGGAGCCGATGCAGAAAAATGAAGAAGCGAAAAGAACTGGAAGCTATTCTACAATACCAATTTCGAGACCCTAGCATACTTGATGAGGCCCTCCTTGCGGATGGCGCAGAACCAGCCAACTCGGCGACCGATGCAAAGAAACATGGCAACAAACGCCTCGCTTTGATAGGAGACGCTCTACTTCGCCTCGTCCTTGTTGATGATAGCATTGTTGGAGGAGATAGCACAGGTATATCGGCTGCTCGTACGGGTAATAACTTAGCTAATCTGCCATTAGCCGGGAGCCACAAGATTTGCGTCGCCGAAGCGTCTAACACTGCTCTCCACAAGGACCAGAAAAGATTGGGGCTATCACGATTTATTAAAACAGCACCAGCTCAGCAGGGTCAAGTTTACCGCGTCACAGGAGCTTCCACCGTTGAGGCATTAATAGGAGCGGTATGGGTTGATTCTCAACATGACTATAAGCGGGTCCACCACGCTGTCCATAATCTTAATATTGGATCAGACCTTTTGCAATGGGAAGACCATACATTCGATGATGCTACCTGACTTAATCTTGTATGTATGTCTATCTCTAGTAGGTAGACAGACCAGGTTACAGCTGTTGAAGAAGCGACGCTGAACACTTGGAGAATTTGACCTTCTCACATGGCTGTCGCAAGGGCAAACGAGACTGGGAAAAGTGGTAAGGAGAAGGGCTTGGCGAGGATTGACGGTCTCAGGGCCGAAAGTCGGAAAAACCAATGTAACGAGATTCAGCATTGTGGGCTCTATGAAGCGTATCCTCCCGGGCGGAATAAATCCATCCATCCATCCATTCATTCATAAGTCCATTTCAAAGGATCGCAATTGGAAGGCGTTTTCGCTTCCGATGCTACTTGTCTAATCAGCCCTGTCTCCTGCTACTGGACTTCTCTTGCTTTCTCGGCTTCCTCGATGGGCCTGGCGGAGAGCCAATGTTCCATCTTAATCCATCAAAATATCCATACACCTCATTATGTATGCCATAAATTAGAATGTCATTGGTTATCAGCACTTCTTCTCCCTCATCCTCCTGGTAACAGTAGAAGTATCCTCTTCCGCGCTGAGTGATCTCAAGTGTAAGAACAGAATCCAGGGTTAAGATATGTATAGGTTCTCCGTTCCCGTCATCGCCAACATTGGTCCACGTTGGTCCTCTTTCATGTTGACTGTAATGATAATCCAGATTCTTTGCTTTGGTCGAGAGAAGGCCCATGTGTTGTGTAGAAACAACCCACCTAAGCGGGGCCAAGACGAGTCAAAACTGGGATACCTGTTAAGAAGCGTATTGGTTCCAGCACCCGCTATCCACGCCAGATAAAATAGTGCGAGCTGGACCGTTAGTTGACGCTTTCCATTCTCATGGCTTTCCATGGGCACCACCTGATACTCAACAGCAAACCCGTCTGTAGTGGAACTGGTAGGGCGATACGAACATGGCGATTCCGTGGACATGTCTCGCATCACGTCAGATAAGTTAGAGGCGTCTGTACTCTCTGTGAAGTGATAGGAGTGCCCTGGCCCAGTTGGTTCTCGCAGTGGTTTCGTGGGCGCAAGACCCTCTCCAGTTGGCTGAGGGGTTACACGGAGTACAACGAGCTCTGTATCGGTAATAAGGAAGTCGTACCGACAATGCGAGAGCTTGCAATAGTGAAGAATCTGCCTTATAGGTTGACTATACGCCTTTCGAGTGCTTGGGTCAGGGTTTGAGTGCCATGAACTCTGCCACTTATTTGAGAGTTTACTGTCGCCTGGTAGATGATTTTGGTAACGGAAGTCACCGTAGTCAGACGTGTTCCTTCTGCTTGGCCATCTTGCGAAGAGTCCTCGCTTGCTCGAAGAGGTGCATCTCATGAGAAACGAGTGGTTATGGCATTGTAGACTCACCGTCTTAAAATGGCTATCAAAGAGTCTCCTACAACAGGCAACAACAGTTCGTCATCCATGTTTGGGCAAGGTACCCCTGAGCCCTCCAAATCCGATATCTGCTGTCTCTGCCACGTCACTAACCATCCAAGAACACGCGTCAAAGGCCATTTGTGACAAGAAGAAAATATTGATTTCAAGTGGCCATGAGTGGCCTTACTCAATCATATGTTACCCTTCCCTTAATTCTTGTAGTCCATATTCAACCCGCCGAAACATATAAGGGCGATGCAGCTCGGTCGACCTTGTGCTTGTCATCGGGCACTCGTTGGGAGCGGTCGATCAATGAATAGTGCAACATTAGGCCATCATGAGCAGATTCGGAGATTCACGAAGTCTTTTGACATGGGTATATGACCCTCATTCCCAAAAGCAACGATGGCGACTAAGAGCAATGTTACACGGGTATCACGATAAGGGAAACGTGAACGGCTATATGGAGAAAATGACTGATGTCTGGAACTCGAACTCTGAGAATATATTTATCTGGGCGTTGATTGACTCACCCGAAGCATATCGCCAATCTGTATTAGAATACATCGAAAACAAGGATCCAGAAACCTACAACGAAATAGTCTCATTGATTTCCGAGGTGCAGGAAGCGAATGGTTCTGCCCGTGGCATAACTTTTCAATGCGTTGCATTTCCTGAATACTTGAGCACATTGCCTGAATCGGCCCAGAAATGTTTTTGGTGTAAAGGTGAATTCGCCAAGGGCGCTGATATGATATGGAGGCATTGTAAGAAACACGCTTGGTGTTTGGAATGCTTTGAGAGGTGTTCTTCCCGAAGCTTGAAACCACCGTTCCTTGACTGCCCTTGCATTGCGCCTGAGGTACAGTCCTGGCCGAAAGTAAACATCATACTTTGACCAACTCAAACTAGACATTAGATATGATATAAAACTCATTAATACTAGATTAAATCATACTATAAGACCTAATCAAGCATGTAGAGCAGAAATGCGCCGCATTTCCACTTCTGCACCAATCAGAATCTCCATTTTCTTACCCCGAATTTCCCCTCTGGAATCCTCACATTTGCACCATTTTGGAATAAAGTCTCTTAATTATCCACAGTACTCATATAGTCAGTGATGTTAATCACCAAAGGCCACTTGTTTTCACTTATTAGGACCACTCTAGGAGAGTTGCATGATACGAGCAGTAATGAAGAAGGTCCGATTTGTTGGCCCAAGAAAACAGGACAGCGCTGCGCAACATAAACGCGTCCTACAAGCGAAACGTATACGAAACTACCGGAAGCGCCAGAGGGCAAGAAAGGAGGCTCTCACGATAGACCACCAGGACGAATTGTTTTCAGACGCAGCTGATACGGTGGCAGAGAACGACGCACTCGGGCCCGTGGGAGATTTACCCCTCGACAATGAGGAGATTGAAGAAGACGGTATCTATAGCTGTGAGAATTTTACTATCTGCATGCAAGAAATCGATGATTCCACAGTCAGCGCTACCGAGGTAGATCTATACCATGAGGAGGAACTAGTTGACACCTCCCCTACTCAAGAATTACTAGCAGAAACGCATTGCGTTTCCTGTTTTTGACCAATCATCGTCTAGCATTTTCGTCCCATATTTCCACGATAGAAACGCACTGCGTTTCTTGTATTGCACTCATAAAATTAGAAAACCTAAAACACGAAACGCGTCGCGTTTCCGTCGGCTGCCCCTTGTCGTGTTCAACCTAGGAAACGCGCAAAAGCACAAGCGGCTCGGAAGAAATGTGGGGCCTTTATCCCATCTCCTGCCACCTAATTTTCCCACGTTTTTCAGAACCCCATTCTTACACTACATAACTAGTAGACAAATTATACATTCCACACCAAGCTCCTCGACGGTTCCGCCATGGCAGGAATCAACGGCGGTAAGCGCGCACTTCCACGTTCATTTCTTCCTTCTCAGTCCCCGGAAGGAAGATCTCGAAGTAGGCGGCGTCTTACGCCACCAAACACGCAGAGTGAAGGATCAACCATCAGCTGGTCTTCAACCCCCCCACGGTCGCTGCTGAACCGAGCAAATGAGAAATACCAGGAGTTCACCTCAACTCTGAGGGATTGTGAGGATGATGGCCGAGATACCCCGAGGCTGTTTCAGTCAGAACCCATCCGCGCCGAACTCACCACAATAATGGAGTCATTTCCATTTGAGCAAGACCAGAGTGTTTACACATCTCAACACCCCCTCGTTCATCGCGTACGCAGTCTACTTCGCACTCGGAATGTGGGATGTCCGCTTTGTGCTTTCTACGAATGGGGCCAAATCGTCGAAACACATAAGCTTAAACGCTGTTCACATCGTGAAGAGGCCGGCGAAGCGCGCCCTTGGCTCGGGATGTTTCGAAGGTACCAAGCGCGTGGTGGTGGACCGGGAGCTCGATGTGCCCATTGTCGGTTCCCCATCATGCTATGTTTACGAACGGCATATCGCGAGCAAATGGATTTACAATATGGCAGTGAGACCGAGGCCCGTGAGAACGAGGACTTTTTGTATGTCGAAGTGCAGTGCGACTGGGTGAAGACGATGCAGCGGTTCGTGACATCGTGCATGGTGTTTCATGGACGAGGGAAAGAATGCGGTGTGAGCCGGCTTGGCGGTACAGTGTTAGACATGATGGGATGGAAAGATTGGAAAGGCCTAGAAGAAAATGGACCAGAGCACATTCGAAAATGGCTGGAGGAGATGGACGAGATGAGAGGGCTGCGATGTCCACGGCTACTCAAATTGTTTTGGCTATTGGCCGAGAATCCGTCTAAGGACTAGCTAGAGGACCATTTATTTGTGCAAGCGAAGTGATCACGGTACGAAAGGATCGGACTGGTTGATCTCAGGACTATTTTATCTCCTTTGTTTAGCTAGGGTTTAGCGCAATCCCATTTCAGAGAGACCTTGGTTGACCGAAGCTGAATTGTAGCTAGGTAGAGGGAAAGGAAGTAGGCCCAATAACAGGTAACAGTCCCGAAGTGCGCAGCAGCATGTCTCGGATGCTTGTATTGTTCCGGTTTGATTTCCCACCAAACCTGCCTCAGCACAGGCGCGGACTTGGAGCTCTGATTGGCTGTAGTATGAGACATACAGAGCTACATCATTATCGATCCTCCCACTTTCAGTGAAAGTGGACGTTTTGCAATACTATTGGCTGGTAATCCCTGTGATAACCCCGCATTCCACTTTCACCTGAAAGAGGAACTCTGAATAACATACCCCCAGCAAAATGTAAGCCAAAGTGGTGATCTCGTCATTTCATTGGTCGACTTTGCTTTTTTTTTTCCCATCAGAGAGTTTCAACTTCAAGCTATGCAATGCCCTATACGCGGCGACGCGCGTATGTCGTGTACCCTGGCTATCGACCTGCGGAGGCATATGAGCCCAACCAGTTACAAATCTTCATTGCCACCATCATCTCTTTGGAAATACCAATCACGACGACAGAACGATCACATCATGAAGAGACCATTCGAAAGCACTCAGACTGACTATGTTGCGGCCACAGGCACAAGCGAGACGACCCCATGGCTACAGCACACACGCTGGGCTGAGCTATTCCGGAATAGATCACTCGAAATCATTGCCGCCACGGCGAAGCTACCGGCCTCGCAATGGAGTAGAAGATACCTACTTGGTCAATGGCAAGGACTTTATATCTGGAGCTCTGCCGAAACTGAAGCCCAGTTGCAGGTTATCCTTCGCGGGCTAGACTTGATGTTCGACAGGGCAAGAGCTACGCTTGATCGCACGCCATATATCTCACGCTGTTGGCTAAATACATATGCTAAAGATGCTTTTTGGCCGCATGGATTCCGGGTCATACCAAGCTTTAAGAAGTATCTGGCAATATGGAAAAGATTCATCTGCTTCGTATTTCGCGCTCTGCAATACCCGTCTCGGCAGCGTAAGGAGGTATATAACTTGTGTTTGGGATCCGATGAGATTAAGATGATGCAGCATATATTATATCTGCTCGGTCAACTGCAACTGGGAGAGGATGGCAATGTCAGCGACAGCTCAGACAGCGAGGGTGACGAATCTTATGGCCAAGACTGGCACGACGACTGCGAAATTCCTTCAGATCTTGAAAATTCGGACACCGACCAAGACTTTGACACAAGGACAGACGAGGATGAGGAAGTAGGTAGAGATCAAACCTCAGACTCCGAAGGATCTGACTTCTCTCTTCCGAATGGTAACTGGCTGCGGTTGTCTGAGGCTTTATTCCAATTATCAATGATGTTCTGGACATATCAAGATCCCGCTGGAAACATGTCATCTTCGACCATCATCCACTTCACTGCTGTCATGGGCATTCGACAGCAATCCCTTGCCTTTCACTCGGCCCATAATTCTACAAGTGAGCTAGCAAGATTGATTTGGATCGGCCGATTATTGTTCCTCGAGTATGCCTTGCCGGTCTATAGCGGAGGGCAAAGAGAAGCCGGCTACAGAAAAGTGGGGTAATGACAGTAGATGAAGGAAGGGAAGCAACTGATCAGATGGATATTGATGCGCAGGTAGGGGGCGAATCGTCGAGCAGTGGTGGTCAAGGAAGGTCGGCGCAAACGAAGGAAAGGCGCTGTAGATCATGCGGCAAGACTGGGCATAACGCAAGAACATGTCAGATAGTTGTTGCAGTACGTAAAGAATAGTATAGCGATTAGTTTTAATTGATTAGATGGTTTGTTGTGTTTTTCTGGTGATTTCTATTTTGATAGCTGAAGAAAAGTGTTCCGCTCGCTTGTCTGTTTCACTCGCTTATCATGTACGTTAGTTTAGTTATTAATTAACTAACTAAGTCTCTTGCAGCTTAGGACAGACATTTTGTCCAGCAAGACTAGTCAGGATCTGTTTTCTTGCGAAGAAGGTATTTTCGAAATAATAATTGGAGGCAGAAAGAGCATGATGCACTACTGATAGATAGACAAGATGAGTCACCGCTGGGTCGGTGGTAAGCTCATCAGAGTACCAGATGTAGAGTAAAGGACAGGGAAGCACAACTGTCGCACATGCTTAATTAAGGACAAGCTTATCTAAATAATTCCTAGCCTTTCTTAGCACAAATCTATATATTTATCTAATTTGGAAATCTTTTTGTATAGTATATATGCCTATGACCCTCAAGTTCGTATCCGTCCCCAACCTTCGTCCAATTTCTTTTTTTTGTGTCAACTTTGTCTCCCCTAGCGTTGACATAATACAGGCCACCGCCTTTCTTATGGTTACGAATAGTTACGGCAATTCGAGAGCGTCTGCTGTGCTCGCGATGCTGATGAGAACTGCCAACCTCTGTCCTAGCTTCATCGTCATCGTCGTCATCGTCGTTATCATCGCCATCATTATCGCCATCGTCATCCTCATCGTCCTGTTGAGGGGGCAGATCTTGACTCTGGTAATCGAACGTAGGGTTACCAGACATATGAATCGGCAAATCCCCACGATGATAACCTGGTTGGTCGGTTTCTCCAGCATTTTCTTCGTCATACTGACTCTGCGGATAATTGTTCTGCTCAGATTCGTTTTGCGTTGGGCCCCCGGCGATGTTCATGCCAGTATTCGCACTAGTAGTACCGGCTTCTTGATAAACATCGTGCTTGGATAACTTCGTCTTTATAACACCTGAGCTGTTATGGACGAAACACCCATCAGCCCAGCGCCATGTGTCCAGATCAGGGTATGAATAATCAATATGTCTGTCACCACTAGTGGCCATCCTTGCTAAGGCCCAGAGTGCTAGTTTGACTGTAAGTCTGGGTCCATTGGCGTTCCAGTCAATGACAGCATATTCGGGGTTGCAATAAGCCCAATTTTCTGGGTCGCTGTCGCTGTATGAGGAGCCAGAAATACTAGTCGAGGCCATAGAGATATCTGAACTATGCCTTTGGTGGATGAAATTGGTGGCAGTTGTTCGTTGCGGGCGTGACATGGCCATCCCAGCATCGATACGTTCACGAGTCAGTCTCAAGACGACAAGCTTGGTGTCAGTCAGAATGAACCCGTATCTGGTGTAATTCCTGGCCATGTACGTCGCGACTTGAGATACCACCTTCTGCCATTCGTGGAAGTTATCGCTCAGCATATTGGGCCTCCATTTAGCGTCAAGTTTGGTGTCGCCTGGAAGAAGGTTAAGATACCCGCGGTCGTCGAACCACTGATCCGAGATTGTGGACCAATCAGCATCATCGGAGCACCTACTCCCCTCCCCAAGAAAGGCCTGTCCTGCCTGGTCATTCAGTGCGTAATTCACTGTAGGGCTCAGGAACTTTAGGAACAGGGTTTCCAATGTCCTTTCGTCACTAATTATCAGTTCTTTTTCGAGAGGCTTTGGACCTTTCTCAACACGGTATGGTTTTTGGAGTTCTGCACGGAAGATATGGGTTATAGTGGAGTAATTGAAATCGCGCCATGGTGTCCAGTCCTCTGGCTGAATATTCGTCCTGACAGTGGTATTAGTGCCGGAAATAACTGAGTCTGAGTTGATAGAGACATTACGTCCCGTTAAAACTTCAAGGATAGTCGGCATTTTTACTATGTCAAGGGAAGAGAAAGGAAACATAGTTCATATTAGGGAGATATAATGAGTCTTAATAAATCGATACCAGTAAGAGAGCTAGTGTGACGACTCGCTTGACGACTCGCTTGACGACTCGCTTGACGGCTCGCCTGATGACTCGCCTGATGACTCGCCTGATGACTTTGCAGATAATTCAAGTTTTAGCAATAGCTTTTCCAAAAAGAAAAAAGGCTTAGACTTACTAGAGGTACATGGGTCTACTATGTCAGCCTTATATAATGACATGTTTCACTCGTCTTGCATGATTAACATTCTCATCAAATCATATTGCAGCGCATCAAGAGTGTCAAATTTCATTATTTTAAGCTCGAAAATTCCCTAATTGATGCATGAAACTAAAGGCAAAAAGGGTATTATTGAAGTCAGAAGTAACAATTAATATAGACTAATTTTAAACTTTTTATAAAGTGCAATATAGATGTTGAATTTCTTTTGCCATAGGCAATTTGCATGGGTGTCCTAGTTTCTCCCCATCCCCAATGGTGGATCAGTATTAATGCCCTGATAACTAAGCTCATTTTGTGGGTCATGTGGTGGGGAAATAACAACAAACCGACCCCAAAGCGAAAAAAAATTCTAGCTCTGGTCGGACTCCTAAAAACGCTTGCGCATCTAATATCACCAGATGCGCCAATGCAATAAAACCTAATAAAGCGCCTGACAAACTCGCCTCTTTATCGCATCCGACGCGACACAACCAATCCTCTTCAGTGGTGATGCAACCATATAAAAACGCTGGCGGAGAAAAGCCGTCCTATCATCAGAGGAGAACTCGCCCTCGAGAAATTCCATCTCCCGAGTGCTTCCTTGACGACGAAATTCTACACGGCCCCCCAAGCTATTCAAAAAGCGATTTTTCGAAGCCTAAGCTTCGAAAATGTCCCTTTGATGTAGCTAACATTAACTGGGACATCTCAAGCCCTATAGATGGCGGTTTTGATGGATACTCTTGGAAGGTCTTCTTTGGCGGGAACGGGCCCTATGTCCTGAAGATGGTAAGATTGCTACATTTCCCTCTCCCTTAGCTGCCGTATTCTCACACGCTGAGTTATAGTTTTGGGACCTAGAGCACACTGAACAGTACTTTGCTCCCGAGCGAGAATGCCAGAACGCTGCTATTCTAGCCATGATGGAAGCGTCAGTACGACAAGCTACTGCCAAGTCGACTAAGATTCATCTGAATCCAGATCCAAAAAGTAAGGAGGAAGCATCGGCCAACTTTTACGCATTTACAGAAGAAAGCCTTCACTTACAGTCTCAAAACGCACAAGTCTTCGGCATCTCATCAATTCCACGCATGAGGGAGTGCTACGGCTGGGCAAAAGTCGGCAGAGATCATGTACCCTTGAATTCCTGGCCACGGAAGCTGAAATTTGGCAAGAAAGATCGTTATATGTCAGTGGAACAAGAACACATTGCGATCATCTATGAGTACATTGAAGATAAGACAAACGACCAGGGTACTGTAGAAAAAGTTGCTACTTTCTTGTGGCAAGCTGGCTTTACTTTCACCAACTACCCAGAAAAGGGGAATTGGCGGGATGGAGTACTTGTCGATTTATCAGAGGTTGTTCATGTTCATGGATATGGATGGAAGGAAAAATTGTTTAAGCAAAGAGATTCCACTACGCTCTTAGCATAGACTATTATTATTCTTCCTATTTGGTGGAACTATGTCTAGTTTTTAATATTATATTATAGTGTTGATTATTCTTGTTTAGTGTTATCTGGCTACAGCCTCTTTCACTATTTAGTGACGCTTTGTACATGTATGATAGGCCACTTAAAGAGATCTGATGATGATCTCTAGGTACTATCCCTTGAGTTGTGTTGAACCTCCCGGCCGTACCAGGCCCCACATGCCCACCATCTTCTAGGAGGTACATGGGTGGAACCTCTTGATAGATTGTGAACGTGAGCAGTGTGATGTAGC
>NJCR01002574.1:5772-23883 GCA_002234235.1 Fusarium hostae
CTTGTCTGGAGCACTCGCTTATCATGCACGTTATAAAGTATACTATTATATAAAAGAAAAGAAGAGTTCTATTATAATTAAGTTCTAATTTAAAATTACTTCATTCTTTAATATCTTACCTTATTAACTATATAATATAAAATAAAAATATAAAGAATATTTAAAATGCCCAAGTTCAGGGTATCCTGTTGTGTCTCATCTGTCCAACGCGTCTTCCCTGTCATTATCGCGATACTAACCCACTAAGTCGCGTCATTCAATAACAAAAGACAGTTACAGATAAAAGAGTGCCCAAAGCCGACATGCAGGTACCTTAGCAGTAACACAGAATTAATTGGATCCTTGGTTCTGCTGAAATTGATTGATTGAGGTACTCAATATTGCGGAACGGTTAAGTTACCCATCCCGCACTAACCTCGTTGTTCTTCTTGCCCTATTAATAGGTTAAATACAAGTTGTCGCGCTAACTGCTTGAGACCACTGTGCCTAAAGTGTGTAAATGGTAACTTGCACTTCTTAAAGGAAGCAGGCTTTATATTGCTGTGCTTGTACGTGTCGTCTGGATTGAATAGCTGATGTGACTTTAGATATCAGCCAAGAATAAGAACACCGCTTCAAGACGTACGTTGCGCTCCGGAGGCTTGGTTTTAATTGTCCACCCCAGGGCCATTTGCTTAACAAGTACGCAACCCGCGTCAGCAAGGCACAGCCGAACCTCAGCTGTGTCATCGGTCCAATCAGATCCTGTGGCCAAAAGGCGGTGCTCTGGCGTAGCTTGTAATACGTCCAGACCGGTAACTGGGATAACTGCACAGCCAGGGCACAGGAAGACGAACAAACAAGGAAATGTTGCAAATGAGATCGTTTTGCTTATTCAAACATTGAAACTAAACCTCCTTCTGGATGGATGGATCGCTAGGCAAATTTCAGGCTTGTTACTTGGCCCACTTTCTCGCATGATCTACAAAGCTAAAACTCTTTCCAGTATCAACGCGCCGCTCTCAGCCTTACAACAGGTATGATGTCAAATTGCTTTACGGCTCTATGCACAGCAATATTAAGAACTAAATCTGTATTTAAGAATTCAAGAGTTGCCAAAAAAATACCAGATAATCCAAAAGACATTATATTTCACTCATATCACTCAACATGCGTCTTGAATCCTTGGCCTATATGGCCTTTGCTGGCTCTGCAACAGCCAACGTTGTCCTTTCAAATGACGTTCCTCTTATTGGTCCCTCTTTTCTCCCGAACTTCGACATCTCCAAGACAGATTTCCTGAATGAAGCCAAGGACAAGTTCCCATCGTTGATAGAAGAACTCTTCGATACCAAAATCCTGAACAAAACAGACCTCATTTTTGCTGTTGATGTCTTTTCAGCCTCGACCAATGATTCGCTTTACAACTACTTCCATGTCGGCGATACATACAAGGATACTCTCACAAAGGGAAACCTCACTGAAGATACGATCTTCAGGACTGGCAGTGTGTCAAAGGTATTCACTGTGTATGCTATTATTGCTAAGGCCGGCATTGAGGCATTGAGTTATCCTGTGTCCATTTTCCTGCCTGAGCTTTTGGGCAATTCATCTAGCAATCCACTGGAGAGAATTGACTGGAGTGAGGTTACTGTGGGAGCGCTTGCTACACATCAGGCTGGCACCAGTGGCCCCGGAGGTAAGTTTGCGGTAGTATCTGAGGTGGGCCACCGAATGCTGACTTAAACAACAGAATACTTTAAACTCAACCCGAACACCACCGGAGCCGATCGCGAGGGTAAGTAAGACGCCATGGCGATATTAGAAGTTTACTTACAAGACCAGGTTTTCTTGAATTTATGCGGGATACACAGGTCCCAACTATGGGCCCTTGGCGAAGTGCACTGTACTCGGATGCTGGGTTTGGGGTTCTGACTTTGATCCTCGAGCGGCTCACTGGCCAAGAGTACAAGGACGCAATTAAAGATATTGTCTTTAAACCACTTGGAATGGACTCTTCCTCTGCAGTGGTTCCCAACGGCTCAGACGTAGATGCCGTAGCCCGGACTGGGATCAAGTCATGGGGCATTGATGTCCCTATTGTGGCTGGGTAAGTCAAGCTTCTCACCGTGCTGTTGGTGAAAGAAACTAACCAGTAGAAGATCCGGTGGAATCTATTCATCTGCCAAAGACCTGCGACTCGCGGGACTTTCTATTCTCAACTCTGACCTCCTCTCATCTACCACTACTCGGGAGTGGATGAAACCTCGTAGCAGCACTGGTACACTTGTTGAGCTTGTCGGGGCACCCTGGGAAATCACGCGTCTCACCCTCCCCACTGGACCTGGCTCAAACCGTACCCGTGTCTCTGATCTATACCTCAAGGCTGGCGGTAACGATGATTATACCTGCTTTATCGCCCTTTCGCCAGACCATGGTATTGGCTTCTCGATTCTGATTGCTGGTGAAACTGCCACTCCTGCTCGTTGGCCACTCCGCGACGTTACTGGAACAACCTTCATCACAGCAGCTGAGTACGCCGCGGCGGAAAGTGCCGAGAAGAACCTTACAGGTACATTTGTTGTTAAAGGTTCCGAGACCACAAACATAACACTCGACGTCACGAAAGGCGAACCTGGCTTGAATGTTACGTCATGGTATGTCGAAGGAGAGGATGTAGTTGCCACTTACACCTCGGCACGCCTGTACCCGATGGGCCTATACTCCAACTCTCGCTCTCTGGCCGCACAATACAATACAAAGGGCAAGTTCTCTGCAGCCTTCCGCTTGGTAGCTGGACTCTCTAGCCCACCACCTGCTCGTGCTGCTGTTGAGGGTGGAAAGGGAGGACTGTTTGACCATAGTATGGCTTGGATGAATGTTGGATCCAGTGGGGCGGCTGATGAGCTCATCTTCAATATGGAGGATACAAGAGTGATTAGCATCACTAGTCCCTATGATGGGATGGAATTTGTTCGAGCATACTAGAGGATGATAAACTTATTAGGGCTTGTAAGAGTAGTATTCTTTTCAAATTGAGATTTTGGAAGTATCATAAGGACAGCACTTTAGCTTTGCTTTAATGGTAGAGACACGGTGAGGTCAGGCCACAGCCAGTTGATGATTGTTTTGACCCGATGACGTGGAGTGCCTTGCTTGTACATAGATCGCCAAGTCGATGGATATGAAATAAAGCCTGAAAAAGATTCAGTGGAATATAGCTGCTATCAAAACGTGGTTCCACGTTATCTATATGGCCGATGGAACACCTGAATATTGCTTGCAGATGGTGTCTCTTCTTCCAGAGAAGGAGTCGAGACGTTTATCCAGCCAAACAAGGGATCGATTGGTAGACCATACTCAAAATCGCCCATGCGAAACATGTCGGATCCCGTATTAGACCATTCAGTAACCGAAAACGTGCTCTGAATTGTATCCAAGTCAAACGACATATCGTTTTGCCTGATAGAGCTCGCTTCTTCTGAGAAAAGTCAATGTCATGCAAGCGAGTATGAGGGAGAGGCTTGGACATACCCGTGGCTAAGTTCAACTGGTTAGCTTCGATTAAGCGTCTGATACTGTTCGCCGGTTTCGCAACACCAGGGTTTGCCGTGCATAGTTCATCCAGGCATTCCAGACTGGACTTGAGCATCGATAAATGATCACCTGCTTGGCTCTGAGAAGCTGCATTACGGACATGTATTGTGCACGCCACATACACCGTGTACGCCAAAACATAAGGAGCTCCATTTAGTCCATATGTCGACTTGTAGACTGAGGCTATACTAGTGATGCATCTTGCTGCAACAGTGCATTGCTCCCATGACCGACCTGACGTGGCAGTCGATCGAAGATGCCCATCAGAGATGAAAGGTCGGTGAACAAGGATGATAAGAGAGTGATAAACGTTGTGAAGGACCATAATGTTAGGTGCTTGAACTGTGGTGCTGGCCGACAACCATGGTTGGAAATCCAGCTCCGACGGTAGCTTGTCTCGCCACTGCTGCAAACCCTGTTCAATCTTTTGCAGATCGACCTGAGCATTCGAGAACGTAGCGCCAACCACATAAAAGCGATTAATGATTGTCGTCATTATCTTGGAGAGAAGGCATAACTGCTGGAAAGTTGAAACGGAATGTCTCGGAATCGCATCTACCATATTTTCATCAAGCCTGGATGTGGAAGAGCCTGTGGCCAACGCTGAAGGATAAAATGGCTCCATTTCCTCATATAAGTCAAGGAACTCGCGAGATACTTGTGAGTCACGTAGATTGATAGCCACTGGGCGACCCATATAGAGACTCTGGAGTTTATCACAGACAAATGCGCCCCAGAAAACCCGTCGCCGGATCTCAATCTCTTCAGGACTTTCCGCAGTCTGCTTTGGATCGAGGTGAAGGCCAAGATCATAAACCATTCGTAGTGCGTATCCTGTATATAGCCAGCCTTTGGACGTCTCTCCACGAGCATTATACGTCGAGCCCAGAAGGACAAGTCCCACTATTGTTGAGATATGCGGTCTAGTGAGGAGAGAGTCACTGCTAAGAAGCTCATCACAACGCTTGAAGAAACGACGGCCAACGCTAGATGGATCGTCTGGATCGTCCCTAACGTCAGGTCGCGGAGAGAACTTGCTACAGCATGCGAATATCGCATTAAGCATGAAAGCAGAGCAGTATGGGCCGGAACACTCCAAGTCCCGCATGACAGCCGGCCGATATGTGAGAAGAAAAGTGTGATGCTGACGAGCCCAATGCAAATTTAGCAGATGGAGTGCAAGTTCTGTTGGCTCTCCAGCAATTGTCGCGTGTCTGGTAAGTCGGTGCTCGAGGTGTCGTTGTAAAGCGGCATTGGCTATTAACTCATTTTTGACATGCTCGGCTGTTGTAGATTGGCGGGATGATGGTGTTCCTTTATGGTTCCTTGCAGGATTGTGAAGAGCAGACGATGGACCGAAGCTGTTTGTTGTGCCAGCATCATCGACAGATATGAAGTTGGCAATGTTTAGCTCGTCATCTGATGATACTGTTGGTGTGGGGGCATCTCTTTCGATAGGTTGACTTGTGGCCTTTCGTGATGAAGCCTCTTCTGCAGGACCAGTCTCAGTAGAGTCTAGCAAACTAACAGCTCCATCTTCATTAACGGCTGCGTTGAGTAGTTTCTCACGTTCCTCCGAATTACTTTCCTTGAGAGTTAACAGGAACACTTTAAGAGTTGCCAGGTCCCGCTGCAATTTACCAATCTGAGAAAACGTAGGTCTGCCACTTGTTAGACTAACCAAACTACATGCGGCATGACGTACCGTTTTCGTGGAGTTTCTCTCCGATAGATACATTCGCGTTTCTGACTGACACAATTTCCACATTCAGGCCTTGCAGCATCGCAACGGATCTTTTTGGTCCGACAGGCCGTACACGCTTTTGCTAACGACTTGGGTTGTCGTTGACTGGGTCCATCGTCTGCGACCATTATCACGTCATTGTCCCGAGAAGACATTATGCAAGGTTTCGCAAAATAGTGGGGTGAGAATGATACGATTGATATGATAAGATTGTTGCAGAGAGGGCCTTCAGGGACGCACAGCTGCAGGAGAGTTTCAAGCAGTAACTGAAAGTTTGCAGGCCCGGAGAAGAAAGCTCCGAGTGGAATGTGGGAGTTCTTGTCTTTGCCGAAGTAACCGAGCCATCACTCGGAGAATCAGTCTCCGTGGTGTCTTTCAGCTTCTCCACTATCAGCCACACTCTCCCAGCAATGGGACCAATTGGAAGCAGTTGCAGAGTGGCTTGGTTGTCGTCTCGGACGATGAGTCCCCGCGTCTTGAGTGGCGTAATCGCGAAAACAGCAGACTTCAAAAGCTTTCAAATTATTATATAAACTCTTCTATATACCACAATTAATCTTCCATTTTCACAACTAGAAGTCAATTTCTCGATGCCTCAGCCATACTGATTCGCTTCTTCTAATCATCCGCCTCACGTTACCATGTCTCTTCCCAAACAAGTCGGTGTCCTGGTTGTAGGCAGTGGCAACGCCGGGTTTGCAGCAGCTCTCTCAGCAGTTCAGAACGGCGCAGAAAGTGTCCTGCTTATCGACAAGTGCCCCGAGAACTGGGTCGGTGGAAACTCTTATTTCACCGCTGGCGCCTATCGAATTGCTCATGGCGGACTTCAAGATGTCCTGCCAATCGTCAACAACGTCTCCCGGGAACAAGCTGAGAAGATCGATCTTGCTCCTTATACCGAGAAAGACTTTCAAAACGATATGGATAGAGTCTGCATGGGACGGTCAGACCCTGAGCTCTCAAAGAGCCTTATTCAGAACTCCAATGCGACCATCAAATGGCTTGCTGCAAATGGGATCCGATTCCAACTTTCCTTCAACAGGCAAGCATATGAGGTTGATGGAAGGATCAAGTTCTGGGGTGGTATGTGTATCAAGACAGAGGACGGAGGCAAGGGTCTCATTCAGGACTATCTTGCTGCCATCAAGAGACACAATGTCCAAGTTTCGTGGTCAACTGGCCTGACGGGATTGAAGAAGCACTCTTTCGATGACGGCTATGACGTTGATGTCTCTCTTAATGGTGTCAAGCGCACATTGACCGCTGGTGCAGTCATCTTAGCTGCCGGCGGCTTCGAGTCAAACCCTCAGATGCGAAGTCAATTCCTTGGACCTGGCTGGGACTTGGCCATGGTTCGAGGGACGCCTTACAACACTGGCGATGTTTTGGGACTGGCTATCCAACAGCTTGGCGCGCAGGCTGTGGGCAACTGGTCTGGTTGTCACTCTGTTGCTTGGGACGCCAATGCTGACCCTAACACTGGTGATCGAGAAGCTTCCAACGAGTACACCAAGTCAGGATATCCTCTTGGTCTCATGCTCAATATTGATGGTGAGAGATTCGTCGATGAAGGTGTCGATCTTCGAAACTACACCTATGCCAAGTTTGGTCGAGCTATTCTTCAACAACCCGAGCATCTTGCTTTCCAGGTCTGGGATTCCAGAACAAGTGGATGGCTCCGGTCAGAAGAGTACCGTGAAGAACGTGTTGAGCGCATTACTGCCAATACTCTGGAGGAGCTCGCCGACAAGTGCACAGAACGCGGTCTTCGAAACAAAGCTGCCTTTATTGACACGGTTCATGATTACAACGAAGCAGTCTATGCTCACCGTCGCGAGAACCCCAACGTCAAGTGGGATCCTGCCATGAGAGACGAGTTATCAACACAGTCTTCCGCGAAGAAGCTTGCTTTGGCCAAATCTAACTGGGCTCTGCCTTTGGACAAGGGACCTTATGTGGCAGTCAAGGTTACTTGCGGCGTCACATTCACATTCGGTGGTGTCAAGGTTGATCCTCAAACGGCTCAGTTGATCCATGGTTCAACTGGTAGTCCAGTGCCAAACATCTATGTTGCAGGAGAGATGGTGGGAGGACTATTCTACTCCAATTACCCTGGCGGAAGCGGCCTGACTTCAGGTGCTGTCTTTGGAGCAAAGGCTGGAAAAGAGGCTGCGAAATCTGTTGCAGGCGGCCGATCAATCTCAAGTCGCCTATAGACTACACTTTCGAAGTATGGATTTCGTTAAGATAAAACCTTAGAATGTTACGTCTTTTTAGTATCTCTTATAAATTTCAATGAAACCCGGATAACCCGTATCTTGAAACACTGGATCAATAATACTAAAGGCTGTGAGTAACAGCTGTTTGCACTGAAGCGAGCTTGTGATTGAGGTTGAAGAGACGTTATATTGTCTAAGATGAGATGCCTGAAGCGAAGCGTTTTTATACAGGACTATCAGCTTCAAACAGGGAAATTTTGATAAGATAAGCTCGGTGAAGCTGATCTGGAACGTAGATTTCCTGACAAGGTCTACCTACACAATCAGAAAGCTGACTTCGGGACTTCTCAAAATCTCCAACCAGTTCAGCCCTTCTGGAGCTTTGGCCCGTTCCTTCCAGATAAGCTCAAGTGTTTCCATTGCGGTATACAGAAAACCCCATGGAAACAGACGTGACTGTCTTCTCATTCTATCCATTATCCACGCTTGCTGACCAGGATCACTCGTCTGAGCTCCAGCAATGAACGTTGGCCAAAAGGATGTCTTGAAGTTGGGATCCTCATCAGTGATATGACGAAGATGGAAGATGAGCCCGTGCTCGAGATCCTGCTCGGTGTTTTCTGGTAGAAAGCTCCTCACAGAAGGAATGGCGTACATGATATATAGACAACATGCCATCTGGTGTGTATATCCTGTGTGTATCCGGCTTGAGATATCAGTGACCTGACGACCAAGAGGAACTTGCTGGATATCCCGAGACCAAGTTTCGACGTTGAATGTCATGACTTCCATGAATAGTTCGAAGCCTTTCGCGGCCATGCCCTCCCTGTCATCGTTATTGGCTGTCTGCCTTTGCAGGATTATTGCAGTAGACCACAGGATCTGGAGTATTTCAGCAGGGCAGCAAATAAAACTGTTCCGGGCGGCATAATGGATTGCAGATGATGCGATTGTTGTGTTGAGTGCAAGCGAGGACTGCGGGATCTGGTCCATGAAGGTCAAAGCGAATACATAAAAGCTGACACATCAGTTAATGGCAGGCTGTTTTAGGAACAAGAACAAGGCTTACATGTAGCAATCCGATATAACAAAGTCCTTGAGCATCTCGCCCACGCTAGTAGCCGGCTGAGCATAGCTTAGCAACCAGCCGATTCCGTCGAGATGTGCCTTGGATCCATGTTTACCCGAGTCGATCATATCGGCTGTTACAAGAAGCATAGCAGCTGTCAAAACCATATCGCGTCCCTGGGTATCCAGGTCCTGAAACGCCGTGCGAAGAAGGTAAAGGGCTTTTTGCTTGGCCGCCAACGCATCGAGCATAGCTCTTCGAGATGGGTCCCAGTTGATATTGACGTGTTTTGGTGTCACCGGCCACTTGTCGGTGTTTGGCCTTAGGACATTCGACATATGCAGAGCGGCGGCAGTGATCATCGTGTATTGTAGGACGGGGCTGCAGAATCCCATGGGTAATAATCTTGGGAACGGATTGTGCCCAGGCAAGTCTATTGCTACAAGTTGCGGGCATAGTCCATTTGCAACTATGTATCTTGGTAAGCCAGGGATTCAAGGCATCTGTTATCTGACAGAGGGGGACAACAAACAATACGATAAATAATAATGATCAGTTGAGCTCATGTCGCTGAACAAAGGGTCAGTCAAGTTGCCACAAAGTTGTAAACTACCACTAAGACCCAGATCAAGGGAAGAGCCACTGCTTATGTTTTGATTGGCAGTGGTTATAATCAGTCTGCTTGCATCCGCGTTTGTCTGGCTTGCTAATGGATGATCTGAGTTGTCTTTGGGTAAAGGTAGCTTTTTGCCAGACAACTTTCCACGACTTGCTACAGAATCAGTCCATCTCCACAGTGTACCATATCCAAGACATTCTTTGCCCAATGATGTGCATTTGCGACAAGAGGGAACTGATCCGTCACAGCGGAATCTTTTTTGCCGACAGTTGTGACATCCGTTTGGGTTTGTGCGTTGTGAACCCATGCAGATTTGGGTTGAACACAGACACAAGCTGGTAAATTTAAACTTTCTGTAGCTCTCCTGGTTGAGGTTACTGGAAATCCGAGGTCGAGTGAGAGCTACAAAGAGGAAGAGAATGAGAAATCTCCAGCTTGCAGCAGCAGATCCAGTCCGCCCGTGACAACCCCGGTTTTCCGTTGTGGGGAAAGCTTGAGCCAGTAGCATCGTACCAACGGGTATAACGACCTGGATATGTTAAACCCGCTCCGAAGAACGTCACGCATCTGCCACTACTGATTCAATTACAGTATTTTTATAATGGCCGTGATATCCTGAAAAATAGAATGCGGCTTATTTTATTCAAATTTCTATTCCTCTGAGATTGTAACCATATTCTTACAGAGATATTTCCCGTCTCTTGTTCCCGCCTTGTTGAGATTCCTCTGATTCTGAACTTGTCACAGGTCGCACCAATCTCGATTCTACAGCTCAAGCATTCTGAGACCCTTCAAGCTCCTTCCGAAACTCTGCAGCACTTTTCACGTGACCCCTTGAAGGAATGATCTTATCCAAGACGACCCGGTGAAGCTCCCCATCCCCATCAGCACAAGCGTCGCTGATGACCGTTGTTGCAAACTCAGCATCTGTTGCCGTAACGGCGGTTCTCAGAACACAGCCAGAAGTGCTCAAACCAGTGAGGACAAGAGACCTAATGCCCTTCTCTTTCAAATATTCAAGTAAGCCTGGGGACTTGAGCGCCGAGATATGTCCCGGGACCCGGTAGAAGGTGAGCTCGCCTTTGTCATCAGCCCGAAGTTCAGCTGGTTCGGGTTGTTCCACGTTCTTCATAATCTCCAAGAGACCTTGAAAGCGATCAACGCCTTTGCAGGCCGGAAAGGGAGTGCAGTTTGCGTCGATCAGGCAGTGAATAACGGTGATGTTTTGAGCCTTGGCCCAGTTTCGGAGTTCAACTGCGACCTTCAAGGCTGGTTCAGCGGATTGACCAGCAACCTTCTCGATGAAGAGGGTGTACCAATCAAGAAGAAGAAGAGCTGTCTCGGAGGGCCCGTAGGCGCTCGAGGAAGAGGTGTCGAGGGTAGTGGTGGACATGGCGATGTTAAAGTTGATTGCTTAGTCCTGAGTTTAAGACAAGAGTTGAGCTTGGAGTATTTTATCAACCAGCGGTAGAATCTGAGTCTTATATACTCCGCTGAACTTAGCACATTAACACTGCAGGACTATCAATGGACTGAGATATAGTTAATTCGGCGATATGTGCAGTTAACCCCGTCTGGCGTTATGAGGTTATCCCCACTCGGTGCCGATTCGGCAAAGCTTTTTCCTGCTAAGACTTCACTACAGGGTACTCCCTATCCACTATCCAGGGATCAGTGCCACCTTATTCTGAAACCGTATTTTATATAAAGCTATTTATATATATATTTAAGGAAGATTTAAAGAGGTAATATAGACATAAGTAATTGAGGGCTTATACCAGCACTAACATGTATAATCTCGTTACCCATATAATACAGGTCTCTTATTACCAAGAAAAAGAACCTAAAAGCCTCCGCGGAAGGTTTAGAAATTAGCTTACAAATATAAGCCATCTGCAATATACTATATTATACTGTTCTTAGACTGTATTAAATTCTATCCGGCTCAGGGTACCCAATCAGAATGCAAAGAACCATCCGTTGCTATCTCCACAGACAGCATCGGAGGATATTCGTATGAGTTGGTATAGTCCGCCTGCTGTCTATATGACCTTGAAGCTACAAGTAGCGACTTGGTTCCAGAGCTTCACTATCTTTCTTGCCATCAATTTGACGCTACGTAGAACCTTGCTTCCAGAGCCAGGAAGAAGCCTCTTTATACATCACAACTAGACGACATGGCAGGGTTGAAAGAAATCGCCGTCATTGGTGGCACCGGTGCACAAGGCATGCCAGTAGTACAAGGTCAGAATGCTGTGATATAAATAAGGTTTCAATCTTGTGCTGACACCCGCTGGAAGCTTTATCACAGAGTGGACGCTACCTAGTCAGGGTCTTGACTCGAAATCCAAAGTCTTCCCGCGCTGAGAAGCTCGCCGCCCTACCAAATGTCTCCCTTATTCAAGGTACTCAAGAAAACCAACAAGATCTACACCGCCTCTTCAAAGGCGTGTATGGTGCCTGGGTAAATCTCGACGGCTTTACTCTAGGCGAAAAAGACGAGCTCTTCTACGGCTTTAGGGCCTACGAGATTGCGAGGTCTGAACGTGTGCAGCACTATGTTTGGGCGAATATCGAATATGCCTTGGGCAATGCAAACTTTGACGAGAGTTACCACTGCGGGCACATGGAGTCCAAGGGGAGGGTGGGCAAGTTTATTCTTGCACAAGATCAAGAACCTATGAAGAGTACGCTTTTCAGTACTGGTCCGTATATGGATATGCTCATAGATGGCATGTTCATTCCTAAGAACCAGCCTGATGGATTCTTTGCGTGGATTAATCCGGCCCGTAAGTTTCTTTACATGTTTTCATCCTCTTCGTCTTCGAGCGGTATCTGCATTCTCGTGGGGAAGTCCGAGTAACTCGAAGTATCTGGCTAATATGGATCAATAGCAAGCCATGTGAAGCTCCCCCTAATTGCCCTGTGTGACGTGGGCATTTATAACCTCTGGATCTTTGACAACCCATCTGAGTCAGCAGGCATTGATCTCTCTGTGGTGACAGATAATGTGAGCTTCAAAGAGATTGCTGAAGCCTTTACAGACGTTACCGGCAAACCTGCATCGCACCAGAGTGTGCCATTCGAGTCATATGCACCTCTCGCAGAGCCTTACCCGGGTGCTTACGTCAACTGGTCCCTGGGCCCCGAAGCACCACGAGACGACTCAGTCATGAGTTGGCGAGACAATTTTGGTGCTTGGTGGCGGTACTGGGGTGATGGTATCACTTTATCACGGGATACAGAAATTCTCGATCGTATCTATCCCAATCGTATCAAGAGTCTGAGAGAATGGATGCGACACGTGGGATATGATGGGCCCCGTCCGGGGGGCGTCCTGAAGATGGTAGAAGATTGGGCTGGTAAAATGGCATCTTAGCCTTGTGTATACGCGACTATCGGATACGGGTGTGGTTGAGACCTTGGCAGTCTTATGTTTTTGAAGAGTGAAATATAGGATCAGCTAACTTGCCTAAATAACCTTTCCTCTCATACTAGTATCCGACAATCTTTTATCAATGCGAGAAATGGGAATATATTGTGTTTAATTCACTACTTAATCAGGATGTACTGACTGTACTTAAAGTTCTCCTGCCTTGGCTTTAATTTTATGGCGGTATGCTCATGTTGAGAGAAGCGGGAATTAAACGCAATACCCAATGCTGCTAAGTGCATAATAAGGTAGGTTGTGCAAGTTTACTACCGCAAATGCCAATCAGGCTCTGGGACCTGAAAATGACGGAATCTGCACTTCCGCAGTGGGTTAGCTGTGGCATTTAGTGGTTGTTTCAAAGCTTGCAGAAGCTGAGGCAGTGTTGTTCCAGCCCACGCATGATTTCAAGGTACGAGGACACTAACTTGTTTATGACGGGCTGGACTGGTGTTACCAAAGGCTGAGGCTTATCTGGTCATGAATCAGTCTTTATTGAGCTTGCGCCCATGTTCCCAGATTGATTTGTTCAGCCTGTGTGGAGTCTTGCATATGAAAGAGAACGCCAATGAGCACCCCATACCGAATCCTCGGTTACATCGGTAAGACATTCAACAGCAGGGATCTACTCAAGTTCGGATGATAAGGCGCATTGAAAAGGTACAAGCGCTGCTTAACATCCCTTAATCCGAGGTCAATGCGCAAGGGACAGATCTTGGGAGGATTAGGCGAAGGAAACTGTCAAAATGATGCTAGTGATGCTGGTACCGAGTCAATTCAGCATTTTGGGAATGGCTCGTCTCTTCAAAATCCATGATAAATGCCAAGACCACAGGAGCGGAATTAAGACAGACATCAGCTGTGGCTTGGAAGACGCCTTCGAAATCATGGTCTTTGACAGCGAGTCAAGACCAAATACCGACGGAAAAGCCCCTTTCTGAAAAGATGGAAATTACCTGGCCTAGGCGTGATTAAGCCATTTATCAGTCGAGTAAGGAAGTCTGTTTTTTCCAGATGATTTGTCGAACAGATAACTGTCCGACTCTCAAACAAGGCTTATCACCAACACAGCGCTGTAGCCAGTAGTATGTTCACTACCCCAACAAGCGTAAACTCAAAATTGTCAAAATTGGCGGTTAATCTGCAGCGGTCGAGTTATCTATTGGAGCTAAGATGAGATAAGGATAATGCGTGCTTCTTTTCGGTATGGTCGTATCCGGGGAAAGCTATCATGGCTGGCTTGACGAGTCAGTTCTCCTGCAGACAGGTTCAGCTCTCGTCATCGCTGCCATTCAAAATGCAGATCCCATCCTGCGTGCATGAGATTTCCCCCATTCTTGCTGTAGCAAAAATTCCCGACTGTTATTTCCCATCATTTTGATACAATCTTTATGAATTGGCGCTGCAACAGCGCGTGCTCAAATCATGGCTGGACTCCAACCTAATATTTGGGCTGGTGTTGCGATCCCATGGCTCGCTGCTTTGACGTCTCTCATTCTTCGTGTCTGCGCCCGGCGCATGACCAAGATGAGCTGGTGGTTTGACGATTACTTCACCATACTGGCGTTTCTGTTCGCGACGGGGTACTGCGGTATCATGGTTGAATGTTGGTGACAACTCTGTCTTGTCTTTGGATTGAGACTTACACTCGTATAGGGACCCTACATACATATCTCGGAGTGAACATTCCCGACTCAATGCCTACCGATGAACGTGAGGCAATTCTTCAACAAGCACGATTTCTGGCTTACTTCAACTCCCTCTGCTACGCTTCATCAATCGCTTGTTCCAAGCTCGCCATCTTATGCCTATATTGGCGCTTGTTTCGCATTTCATCCATTCGCATTCCAATCATGGTCATGCTTGTTATGGTAGTCATCTGGATCATCATCAGAACGTTCATGCTTACATTTCGTTGCGTCCCCATCCAGTCCCTTTGGGACTACACTATTACAGACAAGGTCTGCAATATCAATAGCGACCAGTTCTTCCTGGGAACCATCACGACCCATTTTATTATGGATATCGCTATTTTGGTCTTACCCATTATTGAAGTATTTAGACTTAGACTCCGAACGGGTCAGAAGCTAGCAATCGGTGCTCTTTTCCTTCTCGGTACCATGTAAGATCCCATATCCTCCCACTTACATCATCCCGAACTATTTGACTGACCTTTGGTCCAGTGTCTGCTTTGCATCTATGTTTGTGTTAGTTGAACTCGTCAACTACCCCGATAACACAACACAGATGCCTCATGACTATGCCATGTTCTGCATTCTGGGATCGGTTGAAGTCAATATTGCCATTGTCTCTGGTTAGTAAATACCTCTGTCCGTCATCTTATCCGATTATTAACTAGCTGTCACAGCATGCTTTCCTCTTCTTCGTCCAATCTTTGTTCATATTCTCCCTTCCAGTTTCCTCAGTTCGTATGGAAAAAGCAGCCAGCCTATCAGCCGACCGAGTAATGCTATCAAGCTCACAACACTTATTCGGACAAATAAAGACAGAGAAGCTGATGAAACAAGCTCAACGCATCAATTGGCTGACCTTGAGAACGGACTGCATTATCAGTCTGGTGACCTGCAACGTCCCGAAGGAGTGCATACTATGATCTCGAGTGAACAGTCGGGTTCTGGTCCTGAAGATGACGCGCCGGGAATCTACGTGCGAAATGACACGGTCGTGGAGATTAAGCAAGTTGAAACTAAAGGCTTTTATCGGCTCGAGTAATTTTGATAGAGAATCAAGAGGCTTCATAACACCACTTTCGGGACAAATGACATCATATTCCACCAGACCGTTTTGATGATCACCATTCTTCATGCGGCTCCTGTCTTGTTCTGGTACTACGTGAAGGGACCAGGGGTCAACGGCCCGTGTTGCCGAGCTAATACCCTTGATGTCAGTTGGTGACCCATTGTTCCACGGCACTACAGCAGTCCAAGTGGAACCCTGCGGTCCCGAGGTTCTACGACATAGCGTCCAGGAGCCTACGGCCGCTCGGATGGACACGGACTTAAAATCCGTAGTACGAGGAATTAGTGACGTTATCATCTTTTATGCTTTCTAGAAATATTAAAATGAAATTATACAGGAAATGTTCGTGCGTTGACTTATGGCATGAGACCTTGAATTAAACTCTCTATGGCCGAAAGTCCCGGATGCTACATCGGTAGTTCTCACGGCGCCCTGACAATCTCTTCTGATCGACAGTACTACGTGGTAGGTCGTGCGTTCGTGCCGGAATTTTTAAATGACAAAGTCACACTGCGTTATTCTGTCGACCTGCTGATTCGCTGTCTCGTGCTGACGTGCAATGGAAACTTTAGACTAAACATACTGATTAGGTGCGCATACTTAAGTCTCTCCCCCTCCGTCTTTTCCGGCACTCAACATTCACCTTCAATTTATTGACAAGATGAAGTTGAACAATTTTCTCCCCTTCTTTGCCTACTTGGCAGGCCATGGTGCCCTCGCAACGCCCAAGCAGGATACGCTTGAGGTCGATGTTTGCATTGTTGGTGGTGGCGCAACTGGTGCTTACGCTGCAGTCAGGCTGCGAGAGGATTATGGCAAGAAGGTCGTGGTGATTGAAAAGCAGAACAGACTCGTGAGTCACCTTGCTACAGAGTACATATGGGATTACTGATGCGTTCTTAGGGTGGTCATGTCCACGCTTATCAGCCGGGCCCCAACGAGAGACCGATCAACTACGGTGTCCAAGCATATCTCGACCGAAAGACGACCAAGGCTTTCTTTAAGCGATTCAATGTTGGACTAATCTCTCCCGATTTGATCAGCTCCGCGGAACTGTTGTTCGCTACCAAGGACGTTGATTTCAAAACCGGAAAGAAGGTTGATCCTGACTACGGTGCTATCAACTCCACTGTCGCCCTAGCCGCGTATGCTGCATTGGCCGCCAAGTATCAACCTTGGTTTGAGAACGGCTACTTCAAGAAGGGAGAAGTCCCCGAAGATCTCCTTCTTCCTTTTGGCGAGTTCCTTGAGAAGTACCGTCTTGGAAGTGCCCTTTCTATCCTGCGCACTCTTATCTGGCTTTCTGACGCGACCCATACCCCGACTTGGAATGTCATGGCTGTCGTCGGAGAGCCTCAGCTTGCTGCTTTTGGATTTGGTCTTACTGGTCCTACATTTAAGTGGCCAGAGACATATTCCTCGGAGACACTCTATGACCGAGTCTATGACTTGGTCAAGGATGACGTTCTTCTTGAAAGCACAGTCGCCTGGAGCAAGCGAACTTCTGAGGGCTCAGAACTCATCGTGCAGACACCCTCTGGCAAGAAGCACATCAAGGCCAAGAAGGTCCTCTTTGCGGCAACTCCATCACCCGATAACGTTGGTACTTGGGATCTTGACACCAAAGAGAAGTCGCTCTTCTCCAAGTTCTCCTGGGAGACGCTGTATGTCGGCGTCGTTGGCAAGACAAGCCTGCCCAAAGATGTTGCTGGCATTCGTGACACGCCCGACAGCGCCACTAACTTCTACCTTCCACGAGGTAACTTTGTCGATGCCTACACTCGTGCGGGTGAAAAGGATCTCTGGACAACCCGTGTCCTTGGTCAGGCCAACCTGACAGCGCAGAAGGCCAAGTCTCTTATCAAGCAGGTCTTTACCAACATCGACAAGGCGGGCACTTACGATGTGACCACTCCTGATATCGTTGCCTTTGCATCTCATGGCTTGACTGTTCCCAAGGTCTCTGCCGAGGAGCTTGAGGGCGGCTTCTACAACAAGATTTACGCCCTCCAGGGACAGCGCAACACTTTCTGGACCGGACTCACTTGGGCCCCTGACTACACTCCTATTCTTTGGGACTTCACCGAGAAGCTGTTCCCCCAGATCCTGTCTGGTCTTTGAGCGTGGTTTGTTGGCAGGCTACGAAAGAGTGCGATTCATTGCTTGGATGTTTGTTTTAGCCAGCTAGTCTAGAGTCCTATTCACTATAATGTATTATTCTGTACAGATTTACGCTCGCGCTCGCAAATTACATATTCTAGCTTTATAATCCGCTAGTGACCATGGGTTTTGCGGGAGAATGGGAAGCTCCTAGTGGTAATTTATTGACAGATCCCTCCCTCAGGGAGCAAAAAAGCTCAGGGCCTCTATCCTAACTGAGAAAAGGATTTAGGCAAATTTAGTACAGACTGGGGAGGCCTTTGGATTAGTTATTCTTATTACTTAGGATATAGCTAGAAGCTGGTGCTTACATCGCGCGCCTTACCTCGTGAACTCAACCTCTTGGTCTCGGAGGGATGCCCTGTATGATGCTGCAATTTGCAGTGTGACTGTAGCTCCATGGGTGTAGTTGTTGACGTGGTTTTGGTCGGGATGATCTTGATAGAAGACTATTCTTGTTGGAGCTGCCATCTTGCGTTGTTGTTGTCTTGCAGGATCTGGGGTTTTTGTGATGTTGATCTTGGCCGACGAATT